>JADBJO010017611.1:0-17500 GCA_016801955.1 Conus betulinus | reverse complement strand
TCAAAGTCTTATCCCAGTTGACGTGTGTCCGATCATTTGTGTCTGTTATTGGAAAGACTAGTTTGAGCCTGCCCCAATCATTAGGAGTTTTCGCTTTGAGATTAGTCCAATATTTGTTTGGTAGATGATGTTTCTTGCTCTTTCTTCGAGTCTTGGTGTGCAGCCACATCCTGTCTTGATGTTCAGCTGAGAAAGATGGTCTACGTTATAATGGCTTTGCTCTTGTTTGTTGAGCTGATTGCTTAGATTTCTTATCACATCTGATCGGCCCAGTTTTAATCCAGTTCTTATCGTAGCCTTGCCTGCCAGTGTGTCTGCTCTGTCATTTCCTTTACCACCTCCATGTTCTGGGCTGTACATCCATATGAGTGTCTCAGTGAAAGGTTATGCATTACTTCATGCCCAGCAAGGCTTCCCAATATACTCTCCATCTTTTGAGGAAGGTTCATGGATCCGGTCAGAAGAAAAAGAAACACCCGAAGGTGCTGGGGAGGACCCAGAGAAGCACTGCCTTCACCTGTCCTTTGAGCAGTCCTGTACCACCCTTGGAGGCCTGCGCTGTGTTGACGATGGTACAGGCATGCGCAGGACACTCCATTAAGATATCAAGGGACATAACTGCTCCTGAGCAGAGGTAAATCAGACTATAGGATCTTTGTGTTTTAAAACTGATCTGTGGATAAGAGCCAGTGGGGTGCTTGTGTCACTGCTTTTACCTCCATTGTTAGACTTGAAGTTCTTTATATGTATGCACCATTGTCTTCCTGGATAGTTCAGCCATTCTGCTTCACTGTGTATCCACAGCCTGACTCGCCTTTGGTAACGGAACCATCCTGACAGAATCTTCTTCTGTGCAGAGGTTTTCTGCTTGCATCTGAATTTCTACTTTTGTCTTCTGGCTAGTCTCAACAGTGTCTTCCACACTCTGGAGCAACGCAGTCCAGTTCCTGCTTCTCCTGGAGCTGCTCCTTGATAACGGACTCAGCTGGACAGTTATACGATGGATTACAGCAGCACTTCAGGAGCGAACTTGGCATCCTACGATTTAGAGACTGGACATCTGAACCTCGTAGATTCTCTATGGGATTACCCAAGGTTCTCTTCTCTCCCTTATCTTAATGTTAACACTATAGGCCTTGCAGACCTGGACAGAAACGGAATTGCTCGATTGTTGATATTAGCAGATAATGGTCCTATCTACAAAATATCAAAGAACACTCAAGACAGAATGAAGCAGTTCAGAGCAGCTGAACAACATTGTTCAGTGGTGTGAAGAAACTGGATTGTCCATCAACCCGATAAAAGCCCAGACATTGGTCTGCACTCTCAACAACAAGAAATCAGGACAAGTACCCTCACTAGTTTCCTTCAATGGAACACCAATTGAACCAACTGATAACCTACGTTAGTTGGGTATAGGCTTTGACAGAATGCTGACCTTTTAGAAAACATGTTGAGATTATCGTTCTTAAATGCAAAGGGGCCTGTCTGCAATGAAAGCAATGACAACTAAAGGTATTGGACAGCACCATCTGTACCGACTGTATCACGCAGTCGTACTGAGTGTAACTGATTATGGATTAGAGCTTACAACACTGCCCTTTGGTAATTGCTGTGGTGGCCTGAGATCCCCCTCTTTGCATCTTACAGGGGACATTATTCCACTTGGCCAGGTTTTTTCGTTTCCTCTTTCTTTTATAAGGAGGGCTTTGCAGCATGTTGACAGCTGTTCCTCTATCAGCTTTGACTTAAATTTTAGTCCCATCTGACCGTGCTGCTTTCCTGTTCTTCAGACACAAGATGACTTTCTTGATGTCCCTCTTTGTTAGTTTCTCGCAGTTCATGTGTGACATTCTGTCTGCTAGTGCCATTTCTGGCAGTGCTTTGTGGGCTCCCTGTTTGTCCTGTACCATTTTGTCAGCCTGCCGGAACTTGTCTTCCACGTTCTATGTCACCATGTCAAGGTTTGTTAGATGTCCTTGCCTAGTAAGCTGCACTACATGTTTGGCTAGGTTATGCATGTGTCACCGGCAGTGCGCTCTTCCTGCACAACTTATTTGGCTAGGTTATGCATGTGTCATTGGCAGTGCGCTCTTCCTGCACTTTGACTCTGGCTATTCTTGACCTGCTCCTGTTCACCATAGCTTTCTTCACTTTTGTCAATTCCAATTCAAGTTGTGGATCAATAGATATCCTTTTTCTTTTGATGTCCCATCTTCTCATTCCAACTCCTCGTCCACAGCCATACCCCAGCCCAGTTTGCCACAGCCCCAGCACCGGCAATCCACATGGAGCAGTCGATTTCATGTGGTCATGAGCAGCTCATCAGAGGAGACGCTGCACTGCTGCCAAGTCACGTTGCATCAACCTGGAGACGTTGTAGACCTCACAGTTAGTCCAGCAATATTGAGGCCATGATCCGATCTTCACCATCATAAGCTGCCTGCATTTCCTTTACACCATCCGCTGTCATCAAACACACGTAGACCATGATCATGGATAAGTACTGCTACCTCGGCAGTACTGTGAGCACCAACTGACTTCTGGACACTGAAGTGACGCATCCAAGTGCAAAGGCCGGAGCCGTCTATCAGCAGGCTGGCCAAGAAACTGGACAATCATGACATCAGACTCCCCACCATCATTGCCATGCACGGTGTCTGTCCTCGAGTGCCCGACCCTAAAGCTGCCAGACTTGGACCATTTATCTACAACGCAACAAAACATTGGAACGAATCCTCCAGCATTTCCTGCACAAGATCTGCAAACGTTAAGAGGCAAGACCAAGGGCGCAATCCTCAGGTTATATAAGAGTGTGGACTTCGTGGCATGTAGTGTCTACTCATCAATTCAGAAGCAATGGGCGAGGCATGCCAGTCATTTAGATGAGGGCAGGATTCCCATTGGCGTCTGTACGGCCAGGTAAAGCAGGGGTGGCATGACCAAGGCAGACTTCACATGAAGTACAAGGATACGCTGATTGCCAGCCACAAGAGCTGTTACAGGGACAAGGTAGCCTGGGAACTGTCTGCTAGGGAGATGCCTGTGCCATCAAGGCAAAAAGCTTTTCGAATTAAAACAAAGTGGCTGTCATTTGTGGGAAGGGGTACTGAGGGACACAACTCCATATCTCACTAAAATCCTTGCCCTGCAATATCTGTTGCCAGCTATATATGTGCTTTAAAAGACAGGTACCCATCCTCATATGAGGACACATTGTAGCTAATGACCCGCTGGCATACTCGTCTGTTGTATTGACAGGACATTCCATCATCATCATTATCACATCCTTCTCCCCCTCTTCCTCCTCCTCCTCAAAATGCAGACGTATTTCTTGTCAGTGGGTGGACAAAGAAAAAAAAAACAACGGAAGGTGGGAGTGGGACTAGGAGAAGTACTGTCTTCAACCACTGAACAAACCAGCTAGGAACAATCCTGCACCAGTCTTTGAAGCCTGCACTCTGTCACATGGAGTGCAGGCGCACACAGAGCATTTCATTAAAACGTTAAGGGACTACTGCTCCCTGGCAGATTTCATTTTCTAGTACACACAGAGATGTGACACGACAGAATATCCATGGGAGCGTTCCCATGGGTGTGTTACCGTACATTTCATGACTACAGAGCCCACCGGCGAAAAACGCCACCGTCAAGCAACTGCCGTGTGCATCCTGCAGCCTCACTTGTTGCCGTTCATCTCACAGATGAAGACAGTATAACTTCAGACAAGGCCAAACTTTCACCATGAGGTCTTACGTGCACTCTGAAGAGAATCCTGGATCGCATTCTTTCCCGCTGTCGACAGGACTGTCCCTGTGGTCAATCACCAACACTGGACTTTTGCCCCAAATTGGCTGAAAGGCAGCAGGGGAACAAGGAGTCAGTCATGACGCTTGTAAGCTCAATCAGAACGATACAGCTGTGGCTTACCGGTCCATTGACTTGCACTGTGATGGAGCAATAAACACACAGAGCGCTCATTGGAGAGGGTTCTTTCTCTTTCTCTGCCACTCTTACCGGTCCTTTGACTTGCACTGTGGTGGAGCAATAAACACACAGAGCGCTCATTGGACAGGGTTCTTTCTCTTTATCTGCCACTTTAAACGCAAGAGTGTCAATGTAGCTGCTGATAAATTCACTCTCTCTCTGTCTCTCTCTCTCTCTCTCTCTCTCTCTCTCTCTCTCTCTCTCTCTCTCTCTCTCTCTCTCTATATATATATATATATATATATATATAATGAAGTAATGACTGCAAGAAATATTCGATTATAAACAAAGTTTGCTCTTATGTCTTAGATTGAAGAAATAGGGGGAGATAAGCATTCATATCTTTCCTCACCGTCACTGGACCTTTATCCCAAAATCTCTTCAGATAAGCACCTTTGGTCAGTTTTTTTTTTTTAAAATTCAACAAACATACTATGGTATTGCACACCAGCCTTTTTCTGGGATAGCATTCTTCTTAAAATCAAAAAGGCAGAGGAGTCAAGTTACCACTTTCCGCGGTCACTGAGGAGAAACAATCAGGTTTCGAAATACCGGTATCTAACAGGAGTTACATGTTAGTGAGTTTTCTCCCTATTGGAGATTGTTCCCCCTTGGAGACTTGCTGAAGGCTCATTTTGAGAAGCATTTATTAATCCCCATTCACCCACTCAAGCACATACTGTTAGTTAGGCAGAATTATCTACCACTGCTGATATGAATGCTTTTCTCCCCTAATTCTTCAATCTAAGACATAAGAGCAAGCTTTGTTTATAATTGAATATATATATATATGCATATATAGACAAAGACATACATATGTATGTATATGCATGTATGGACACATCTATTTATCTTCCTCTCTCTCTCTCTCTGTCTCTCTCTCTCTCTCTCTCTCTCTCTATATATATATATATATATATATATTGTCTCTTACATTTTATACTGTTTGCATATGTTTTTTTAGTCTTCAACAACTATTTTCCTCTCCATACTTTCGTTTTGATTAATTCTACTACCTTTCGCTGGCTACTTTGGGGGTGCTGTTTGGATTCTTTTTCGAACCCTTGGCAGTCGGAACACCACAGAATTATGGACTGTGGTGCGTCTCTATCTGACGCCAAGAACACAGACACAATCAGCTGTGTTTCCCTGATGAGTCCAATCCAGCGGACGAAAGGCCTCGGAGCAGGTGATACATGTAGATCTGCCTTCAAGAGGGATTGTGATAGTTACCTCATGCAGTTAGTAAAGGGTTTTCATATTTTATGATATACATTTTCCCATTTACTTCATCTTCAATTTTTTTTTCCCCTTTCAGTTTCAGATCTTTGCATGTCGTTACTATAATGATTGAAGAATTGTTAACCTGCACTTGTTTTCCCCACTGCTTGATTGTTCAGCATTATATTGTTTGGTCAATCAGTGGGTGATTGCATCTCTTGGGAGATCCAAGGAAAGGTTCTTCTGCACAATTCTTAGCCACTGACAATGCTTGGGTTTTGAACAGCAGAGCTGACCACTCAGACTGTTCCATATCTTTTGATCTCCTTTGCATCTTAGATGGATCCTCAAGCATAGGCTCAAAGATTGTTTTACATTTTATACTGTTTGCGTAATGTTTTTAGTTTTCATCAACTATTTTCCTCTCCATACTTTCGTTTTGATTAATTCTACTACCTTTCGCTGGCTACTTTGGGGGTGCTGTTGGATTCTTTTTCGAAACCTTGGCGGTCGGAACACCACAGAATTATGGACTGTGGTGTGTCTCTCTATCTGACGCCAAGAGCACAGACACAATCAGCCGTGTCTCCCTGATGAGTCCGATCCAGCAGACGAAAGGTCTTGGAGCAGGTGATACATACAGATCTGCCTTCAAGAGGGATTGCGATAGTTTCCTCATGCAGCTAGTGAAGGGTTTTCATATTTATGATATACATTTTCCCATTTACTTCATTTTCATTTTTTTTTCCTTTTGGTTTCAGATCTTTGCCAAGTCGTTGATTGAAGAATTGTTAACCTGCACTTGTTTTCTCCCACTGCTTGATTGTTCAGCGTTATATATATATATATATATATATATATATATATATATATATATATATATATATATATGCATGTGTGTGTGTGTGTGTGTGTGTGTGTGTGTGTGTGTGTGTGTGTGTGTGTGTGTGTGTGTGACATAGGTGCCAGTCTCCTTCGTTGTTTTCAAATGTAAACTGGACATTTGTCTGCACTAAACACTGGTTGTCAGTACAGTTCTTTGCAATGTTCTCAAATGCTTTAGCAAACTGACGCCCTGAAGGTCTCCATTTTACCATTTTAATGACGTTGATGTATTCCAAATAGCCACACAAACAAAACAAAGCATAGAAAGCCACTAACAGAAAATATAGCAACAAGTCATGATCTTCGCCATGAGACATTTTGGCAGGCAGTGCACCTGGCGCCTGTTGCACTGCCCGATAATTGAACTCACGAGTATTGCTGAGAGTGAACCTGCAAAGATTTCGGTCCATCTTTCTTGAAGTTGGTGGAAGGTTTGGCATCAGAATGTCTCCCCGGGGCTCCTTGCCTCAGCCAGCCATTGCGCTGAACAAGTGGAAGTGAAGGAAGAAAAAACACAGGTCAAGTCCATTCCAGACACCACTCTTCCTGACAGATGAGTTGGTTGCAATAACACAGGTGATTAGATGGTAGCTGAGCATGATTCTACAGTTTCACAGTGGTGTATATTGGTGAACCATGCATCTAATTAGTGATGATTGGTCTGATTCATATGAGATTTTTTTGCATTGGAAAATACATCGAGTGACTATCAACCTGCACAAAAATCGCTGTTGAGCGGAAATGTTGAAATCACAACAGTTAGCACCTGTTAGCCCATCAGGATGCCCGTTCTTGATTTTTTTTTTCTCTCTGGGGAAAAGGTGTGTGTCACAATAGCATCTACTGAGAGAACTTGAACTAATGAAACATGCCCAGAAAAACCGTTTGGGCTACTGAAACGTGCCATAGGAAATCAGGGAGGACACGGACGATTAAAACCCATCTAAGGGGCCTTTTTCGTCAAGCATCAACTGTGATTGCCTGTCAATCTATGCAGGAACAAAATGAAGGTGCTGGAATCGGTCTTGTGGATACTGGCAGCTCTGGCACTGCCATGGATTGCGGCTCAGGATTCCAGTACGGCTGAGTTATGCAAGATCAACAGCGACGGTTGCAGTCTTCCTTTTTCGTCGCTACGATGCCAAGAGCATTTCCGTGCCGCCTGTGACAAACACGATACCTGTTACTTTTGTGTAAGTGATCTCTCTCTCTCTCTCTCTCTCTCTCTCTCTCTCTCTCTCTCTCTCTCTCTCTCTCTCTCTCTCTCTCTCTCAAGCTGCCACTTTAAATCGCCGATCACCCACCATCCCCAGCCCCTTCACCTCTCCCACCATCCATCATTTCCTCATCACACACACACACACACACACACACACACACACACACACACACACACACACACACACACACACACGCACACACACACCGACTCACACACACACACACACACACACACACACACACACACACACACACACACACACACACACACCTAAAGTGCTGATGTGCCACTGGTACCTTTGAAAGAATGTCAGGACTGCATGCCTCATTGCTAGTGATGGATTTTGAGGAAATAATGTGAACTGTTGACCAGTTCCTAGTTTTTCTGTCCTTGAACAGTGACATTACTAGTGATTGTTCTGTCCTTGAACAGTGACATTACTAGTGATTGTTCTGTCCTTGAACAGTGACATACTAGTGATTGTTCTGTCCTTGAACAGTGACATTACTAGTGATTGTGGCATGTGGGCATGCCACCAGCCTGAACTTCTCGGTGCTAATTTCCATGCCACATGTTGTGGATGTTTCACTCAGTCTTTTCATGTTTGGCGAGTTCTTCACTGCCTGCCAGATCCTCGATATCATTTGAGACGTGAAAGTGTGTGATGGTCCTTTCGTCAATGCTGAATGTGCTGACATAATCTGTAAATGTGTCACTCATGGTACCTTCAAGACGGGTGTGAAAAAGTGTGAAAGATATGATCCAATAAGTAAGTGCCGCAGTGGTTGCTTTGGAATGTAGATGCTGGATAGTGTCAGTTAGCTTCTGCCAAAAGTAAAAAGTCTTCATTGTGGCTTATACTGCCTCCTTTCAGGCTCTGTCAAACGTCTACTTGAAGTCTGAGATGTGTTAGACCTTTCTCTGGCGAGTGAGGTGTTTCCACCAAGGATACATATGTGTAAGCGCGCTCGGTTCTACGGCAATTCTGCCTTAGCGGAATCCCTACAGTTCTTGTGAAATGTTGGCATCTGCTTGAGCCTGTAGTCTCTACAGAATGATTTTGAGGCTGCCTTTACTGGCGAAGCAGATCAGACCGATTGTGTCACAGTTCTGGCATTATTGGACATTTGTGTGCATGTGTGCGCATGTGTGCGCATGTGTGTGTGTGTGTGTGTGTGTGTGTGTGTGTGTGTGTGTGTGTGTGTGTGTGTGACTGTGTGCGCCTTTGATTGTTTGTGGGAAGTGAATGTTGAGAAGATGACTTAGGAACAAGAACATGAACAAGAGCAGTAACATCAAGAACAGCATACACATGCATACGCGCGCGCGCGTGCGCGCACACACACACACACACACACACACACACACACACACACACACACACACACACACACACACACACACATAACAGCAAGAACAACACACCACACACACACACACACACACACACACACACACACACACACACACACACACACACACAGACAGACAGACAGACAGACGGTGAGACTGACAGACAAGAGTGAGAGACAGACAGACAGCGTTCAGATATGTACAAGGAGACCCAGCAAAACAGACATGAAAAAGGTATCACACACACACACACACACACACACACACACACACACACACACACACACACACACACATTCACACACTCACACACACACAGGACAGATGGGCTGAGGGCAAATGGCAGAGAGACAGGCAAGTATGCATGCACACAGCCAGTACTTACTCACTTACTTAGGCTCATTGCTCTTGCCAGACCATAGGCCCTTAACAACTGCCCACCAACGACCACGGTCATGGGCAATCTTTTCTAATTCGCTCCAGCTGTAACCCATCTGCCTGGTATCCGATTCCAGGTCCCGTCTCCAGGTGTTTCTTGGTCTTCCTCGCTTCCTTTTGCCTTGGGGATTGCAGGTCAGGGCTTTTCTGGTGGTGTTGTCCGGGGGGCTTTTGGAGCGTGTGTCCCTATCCACGCCATCCATCTTCTTTTGCGGATGACTTGCTCTACTGGCAGTTGGTTACATTGTCACGAGGCCTGTGATGTTGGTCCCTCTTGGGTTGTATGATTTATTTATTTATTTTTGTTGTCGTTGTTGCCGTGTATCAATCCCTTAATGTAGCTTGTAGTGTGTTTGCACCTTAATGTCGTTCAGCTCAGGTTAGGTTTACTCTCTCTCTCTCTCTCTCTCTCTCTCTCTCTCTCTCTCTCTCTCTGTCCACTGTCCATGCAATTCACCCTGCAGCTTCATGTGTGGCTGGTGCCTTTCTCTTGAACTGGCTGTCTCAATCAGCCTCTCACCTGTCTTTTTACCTGCCGCACGTGCAGCATTCCCCTTAGCTTGAGGCATTCTCACTCTGTGACGTATGGTTGCATGTTTGCTGCCAACGGTTAGGAAGGTTTTCTCTTCACTTGTGCGGAAGATGTCCCTGGAGCGCCCGCTCCAGTTCCGGTTCTCCACCTTATCGCCGAAGGTACAGTCGGTATCTTCATTCCTACAGTCGGCCTGTAGGGGAGGGATGTCAGCATTTCCGCATCTGCTCGGCTGGTTCTCTCGACTGGACAGAGGGCAGAGAGTCGCTTGACCCGCCACTTTCTGGGGTCACCCACGGGTAGCTGGCCGTACCCGGGGCTGACGTCCTTGAGGCCGCAGCGTGTGAGCACACGTTCTTCACTGGATGGTCCTACCCCTGTCCAGGACCGTTGACGACTACCGCCACGCCTGACGGGATGTGTTCCACACTGTTTTCAGACTTCGTGCAGCCTATGTGACAGCTAAGCAAGTGTGGTTAACTCTTTTTGTCTTGCTTTTGGAGAAGTGGTGTGGGTGTGTGCTGGGTGCCAGCACTGAAAGACTGTTCAGAACAGACCTGGTTTGGGACACCCAATTGGACATGATACTCCCAGTGAACTTTGGGGAGGTAAGGGTTGGGGACAACAGGAAGGAACAAACGAATGTGTGTGTTGAAATGCTTATTGTGACTATGTGTGTGTTGTGTGTATTGAAATGCTTATTTGTGACTATGTGTATGTTTGGTGTGAATAAAAATGGTGTGTTGTATTGTAAATCTCTCCTGTGTGATCTCTTGCGGAGTGTGTGAGGTCAGTCACTCCCTTCACTCCCTTTAGACTGATCCTGTCAGGGTCGACCTCCAGGGGCCAGTCGTGACATACATCTTTCCCACAGCTCTTTGTTGCTGATTGTCTCTGGCCAGTGGATATGGAGGATCTTTCGCAGGCAGCGAACGTCTGCAGTTTTTGAACGGTGATTTTGTGGTTCGCCAGGTCTCTGATCCATATAAGAGGACGGATTTAACATTTGAATTGAAGAGGCGGATTTTCGTCCTCGTGGTGATTGGTCGAGATTTCCAGATGTTCTTCAGAGTGATGAAAGCTGCTCTTGATTTCCCTACTCAGGTTTTCATGTCAGAATCAGTTCCCCCTTGCTGGTTGACTACACTGCCCAGATAGGTGAAGCTGCTGTCTTCTTCCAGTGGGGCTCCATCTAGTACCGCAGGGTCTGGACTGACTGTGTTAATTTTTAGTATATTTGTGTTTTCTGTGGATGGATGGTAAGGCTGGCCTTTGCTGCAAAGATTGACAGGTCTGATGTTTTGTCCTGCGTCTGTTGTCTGGTATGGGAGAGCAGGGCCAGATCGTCCGTGAAGTCCAGGTTGTCGAGCTGGGTCCAGAGTGTCCACTGTATGCCATTCCTCTTTTCTTCTGTCATCCTCTTCATCACCCAGTCAATGGCCAGAGAAGGAACAGGAATGGTGAGAGGAGGCAACCCTGATGGACTCCTTTCTTCACCTCAAACCGACGTGTTGTCTGTCCTGCGCGAACCACCTGGCATGCTACCCCTTCATAGGATTTCTGCATCAAATTGGTGATCTTTGCTGGCACTCCATAGTGCCATAATAGTTGCCACAAGCTGTCTCTCTGCAAGCTGTCGAAAGTTTTCTGAAAGTCCACAAAATTTATGTTGAGTGCATTGTTCCATTCTGAAGTTTGTTCCATGGTGATCCTTAGCGTGGCAGTCTGGTCTGTGCAGGAGCGTTCTTTCCGGAGCCCTGCTTGTTGGTCCCTAAGTGTTTTGTCAGCTTCATCCTTCATTCTCTGTAAAAGAATCCTGTTGAATACCTTGCCTGGTACTGACAGGAGAGTGATGCTCTATAGTTTCCGCAGTTGCTGAGATCTCCCTTCTTTGGTAATTTAATGATGTGTCCGTCTTTCCAGTCTGTAGGGAGCTCTTCATATGTCCATATCTTCTCAAAAAGTGGTTGAAGAATGTCTGCTGTAGTGTCGATGTCAGCTTTTAGTGCTTCTGCTGGAATTGCGTCTGGGCCTTCTGCCTTTCCATTCTTCATTTTCTTGATAGCACTGACGATTTCTTCCCTGGTTGGTGGATTACAATTGATTGGCAGATCAATTTCTGCCGCTCGGATATGTGGAGTGTCTTGTGGTGCTGGTCTGTTCAGTACCTCTTCAAAGTGGTCCGCCCATCTGTTGAGTTGTCCCTCTTGGTCTGTAATAGTCTCTCCCTGTTTGTTTTGAATGGGTCTTTCTGGCCTGGAAAACTTTCCTACGAACTTCTTGGTCGCATCGTAGAGCGCTTTCATGATTCTGCTGTTGGCAGCCTGTCCTGCTTCTTCTGCAAGCTGATCAATGTACATTTTTTCTTGTCTCTTTTTTCACACTCCATCTCACTTCCTTGTGGGCTTCGCTGTGGTCTGCGTGGACTGCTGCTTTCTGTGCTCTTGTTCTGCTCCTGTTGATTTGTTCTTTCTTCCGTTTTCGTTTGTCGATTTTCTCCAGGGTTTCTTTTGTGATCCAGTCTTTGTGACGTTTGTTTTTTACCCAAGAACCTCTTGCATGTTGATAAAAAAAAGCTTCTTTTGCTTCTGTCCAATGTGTGCCTATGTCTGTATCTTCTGTATGTAGGTCTTGTAGGGTTTGGAATCTATTCTTCAGGGACAGTGTGAATGAGTCTCTGTAGTACTGTTCTCTATGTAGCCCTACATTGAACTTTTCTCTTTTTACTGTTGGTTTCACTGGGTTCTTCTTCAACATGAGCTTTATTTTTGCTGTCAGAAGGTGATGGTTTGATGCCACGTCTGCTCCTTTCCTCACTCTAACATCCTGCAATGACCATCTGAATTTCTTGGAAATGCAGACGTGGTCGATTTGATTTTCAGTTTCAAGATTTAGTGACACCCATGTTGCTTTCTAAATACTTTTGTGTGGAAATATGCTGCCACTGATGATTAGGTTGTTCATCCCACAGAAGTCTGTGAGTCGGCATGGGTGCCCATAATTAGTGCTTTTTGTGCTTGTTTTGATAGCATAATTGCTACTCCCTCTGTATGTGCAGAGTTTTCATTTTCATGGCCTGAAAAGAGGATCAACTCTCAGGAAGATAACCTGACGTTTCCGGATTGTAACCAATTCATCTCGCTAAGTCCTAGTAATGCCAGGTTGTAGTTGCGCATCTCAGCTGCTATTTGTCGAGTTTTCTCTGCTGCTTCATACATGGTTCTGATGTTCTATGAAACCGATGGTGATGGTTTTCCTAGTCGTCAGGAGGTGGGTCGGCGCTGAGGCTTCCTTTTGGCTTTCACCACACAACGCGTCATGAGTCCTGCTGATGCAGGCCCTTCTTCTTCCAGGAGAGGCGTTTCTTTGGCAATTGTTGATGTTTCTGTAGCAGGCATTTGTTTTACAGGGTGAGGTTGTTAGCCTCACGCCCAACCCTCCTCCTTTATCTGGGCTTGGGACTGGTGCTAGGTCTAAAGAGACTACAAGGCAGAGTTCACACGGCCAGTGTGCATTTGAATTTTGTTTTAATCCCTCTGTGTCTCTCTGTCTCTGTCACCCTCTCGTTCTCTTTGTCTCGTCTATCTGCCTGTCTGTCTATCTGTCTGTCTGTCTCTCTCTCATAAGGGGACAAGGCCTATATGAATAAACCTCCTGAATCTTCCTCTCTCTCTCTTTCTTCTGAACAGGGAGCACATTTCAGCTTCACAAGGAGCGACTGTGACAACGCTTTTTACAGAGACATGATTGCTCTGTGTGCCCATGGTACTGTTGATGGCTACTGCCCACAGAAACGGAAACGAAGAGAAGCTTCCAGCATGTCCATCACCACCCCTCTCAGACAACTACGGCTACTGGAGAAAATTCATGCCCCCGAATTCCTTGTTGGACCATGACCCACGTCAGCCCCAAAGGCATTTGTGGACCTGCACTAAAATGGCTTGGGCGTATTTTACTGCAGCCGACTACTTTGGCCACAAGTACTTCAAGGACACGGCCGATGCCACGTACTGCCCCCAGTTTGAGGCTTGTATGCCTGAGGTTTGATCCACAGCATAAGAATGATCAAGGTCAAGGCTGATGATATGCTTTAAACATGGCCTCACGCTAAATATACTTCCCAGTAGTTTTTTTTTTCCTTATCATTTCATTTTGTGTGTGTGTGTGTGTGTGTGCACGTCCAAAAAGTCTCTTTTGCGTGCACAAAAAAAAAGCTTCTAGCTAATGAGACAATGCGACTGCGTTGCAGCGATCTCACCCGGGAAGTAGGGCTTAGAGAGGAAGGGAGGGAGGGAGACAGGGTGGTGGTGGTGGCAGCTTCGTTGGTAGTGGTGAGGAAGTTTTTAACGGGCGGGTTTCACGAAAAACACACACCACTCTCGGAGAAGAACGTGGAGGAAAGGATTGGTGGGTGCGAGGGCACTCACTACCGGTCAGAGGGAAGGGAGTGAGGGGAGCTGGGGGTTGAAACGGCGGGGGGGGGGGGGGGGGGGGGGGGGGGGGGGCGGGGGGGGGGGTTGCAGAAAGACTTAAACTGACAAACCTAAGTGGTGTTGTTGAGAGACAGGCAGAGACAGAGAAGAGAAGTAGTGGGTGGCGATGGATGTCAACCATCTTGAACATACACACACACACACACACACACACACACACACACACACACACACACACACAGCGCGTACGTAGGCACGCACGCACGCACGTGCGCGCTCACACACACACACACACACACACACACACACACACACACACACACACATGCGCGCATGTATGCATGCACAGACACGTATGCGTACATATAGATAATTAGTTAGACAGTCACACAGACAGATAGATAGAAAGATAGACAGACAGACACACAGACAGATAGATAGATAGATAGATAGATAGATAGATAGATAGATAGATAGATAGATAGATAGATAGATAGATAGATAGATAGATAGGTAGGTAGACAGACCGATTTGGCCATGTCAGAAATACCCGAGAGCAAATGCTGCATTTCTTTCTATGACAAGAGAAGTGTCAGTCATGATCTTGAGAAGCAGAAGTTTGTCATTGCAGATACGTTTTGAGAAAAACACACGAAAACACGTAGGTACACTTTTGTATCTACAAAAGGAATAAGGAGCAACTTAGAAGATAAAATTATGTTGAGGAGAGTAGTCACTGTGGGCAGCAGTGGTAAGCTACGCAGATTTTGATGGGATGTTATAGGTTCAATTCTCCTCAATGGATTCTTTGTCACTAAGTATTATTTTTATTCGCAAACCATACAAGATTGTAAAGATACATTAAAATCTGAAATATTAAAATGAGAACTTAGCTTTCCATGGTCAATAAACTGTTTGCACAAAACAAGGGATTTTTTTTTAATATTTGAGAGAGAGAGAGAGAGAGAGAGAGAGAGAGAGAGAGAGAGACAGACAGACAGACAGACAGACAGACAGACAGACAGACAGACTGACTGACTGACAGACAGACAGACAGACAGACAGAGAGAGAAGGCTGCTGGAGACAATCCATCATCGCAGAAGAAAAATGAGAAATGGCCAATGTCAAAACGTATCTGCAATGAATACAACAATCAATAAATGAGTTTGGCTCGCATAGTAGCAAGGATGAATTACATTTCTTTTAAAGAGGCAACGCACATGAATCTATACACACAAGGATACGTAGATGTTCCAAATTTAAACTGCTTTGTTAAAATCCATTTGGATGCTCACATTATACGTTTCTATTTCGTAAAACTCTGAATACAGGCAGTGATTTTCTCAATTTATAATGAATATAAAAGTGAACGTGCTAACAGGTTGATGAATTTGATGGTCAGATATTTTTTAGATACTCTAACGTTATAAAATGTTGACTGAACCAAAAAACACCAACCTAAACACTCCCTTATTTTGTTCGAAGCTGTTTAAAAAAAATCCAGCCCAAATGATTGAAACTATTGACAATCAGAAAACAAAAATGTCAGTATTGAAATTGAACAATTTTCAGTCATCTCTTCATTCATACACATTAACGTTTACTTAGTTCCTATGATGCAGGTGTCAATCCATTTCAGTTCCCTATAACTGATTTACTTTATCTTTTTACTCCCACTCAATCACTCCATCCAGAAACCCAGTTTCCTTGCTGTTGACGTCACAGCTGTTCTAGACCATGGTTTATGGCCTCCTACCGTAAAGAGCATTGTTGTTGAAGCTTCCGGTAGTGTGTTATTTTTTCTCTGGCAGTGCTAACTGCGTATGTGTTCTCTTTAAATACTTGATTGTGTCTCCATATGTTGCTTCCCTGGGTTAGTGCATCTTTTCTTGAACTCCGGACATATTCCAGCATTTGTCTACCCTGAAAGAAAGGGAACGTAGGATCATCACATCCCCCCACTCTCAGCCCTTTTCTTCACCAGATCAATCCGAGGGCACAAGGCCATGTATAGGTCTGAGGATGAAGCTGATCCTTAGAGGAGCCATATGCAACTTTCAATCCAGCTGAGACTTGTTTGGAGTGCAGTCTCCCACGTAGTCACTGTTGACCTCACTCAACTGCCTTCTGAATTCTTTGGCATTTTCATCTTCAGCTCCTGTGTTACTATGCCCTCTTTGCTTTCCCTTTTGCCTTTGACCCACGCTTGATTTCTGTTGATCCCAGTCCCTACATGCTGGTTCATATTGCCCTGTTATTGCTCTCTCATCTTGATTTCTATTGATTCCAGTCCCTACATGCTGGTTTATATTGCCCTGTTATTGCTCTGATCTTGATTTCTATGATTCCAGTCCCTACATACTGGTTCATATTGCCCTGTTATTGCTCTTATCTTGATTTCTATTGATCCAAGTCCCTACATGCTGGTTCATATTGCCCTGTCATTGCTCTGATCTTGAGACTTTCCTTGGCCACGCCCACTGCCTCCTGAACTGTCCATTTTCTACCAATCTTTATCTCAGGTTAGACTGATCTCGCAACCTTATTTGCCGAGTCAGCATGCATGGTGAATAACCTGGCTTTCACAACTCCTTGAGGATGGATTGCGACCTTTTGGTTGGAGGCAGTACAGCCTCCTGGTATCAGTGATACCAGGTGGGGCACCTAGCCATTTCCTTGTGTATTCATTGATCTTGGCCTTCATTGAGTCCATCTTGCTCATGCTGATATCGATATCAAGAGAGACCAGAAGACCTCCATGATCAGCATGAACTGCAGACATTGGACCTTGCATTGACTAGGGTGGCCACACCGGTCCATTATCTGCAGGCTTTCTTCTTCCATCAGCTTACGAACCTTCCTCCTCACTGTGTCTTTTAAGAATTTGGCGTACCACCTTCCAAAGCCTATGACTGGCTCTTCTGTCACTGTTGGAATGGCTTGATCGCTGTAGTCAACTCAACTGCCACAGCTTCAGTTCTTTTCTGCAGCGGAAGGCTTCGTTATTCCATAATGTGCATGGTTTTTTTAAAGCCTTTCTCAAAACAACTCATTTCTGTATATGATACCGAATTAGACCTCAAGTGAGAAACATGTCGTCATGTTTAATTACATGCGGAAATATCTATTTCAATGGATCTTTTCCTAGACGTACGTTTTTCTGCACCGACTCCATAATCGTGCTCTGTAAATTTAACTCAGATGGGGCTTGATTTCCCATATAAAAAATATATAAATAATCACGTCATGCTCTTGAATGCAAATCAGTCAATCTAAGACCATTTTATTTTAAATTCTCTGAGCATAAAGAAGCTAAAAAGTGTCTAAAAACATGAGAGAGTACAATAAAGGAAGAGTGAATGACATACATATTCCTACCTGAATATATGATGGTGCGAAACTACATACACCCGGCAAAAATCATTCTA
>JADBJO010017610.1:25512-37228 GCA_016801955.1 Conus betulinus | reverse complement strand
AAGGGCATTTGCATACAAATGCAGGGTAACGTGTGTATGTTAGGGGAAGCGGGGAGAGGTCTTATATTTTGTTTTTTTTTCTTTAGAAATACTCAACAAATTTGCACACACAGAGAAAAAATTGAAGGGACACTCGCACACTACACACACACTGACTCACACACACACACATACATACAAACAGATGGTCACACACATACAGACACACACACTCAAACTTGTACACATACACCCACACACACAGACACACACGCAAATTTGCACACACATACACACACACACACACACACACACACACCACTCCCTAGAAGAAGCCTCACAGCACTGGACCTGTCTGCTCATCCAGCAACCTGACCATGGCCAAGCGGCCCATCTCAGCCCTGGGCAACAAGAGACCCCGCTCACGCTTCGCATGTCGCGCCGATCCCAAAGGCACCAACCCCCGCTTCAAGGTAACCTCTAGCTTGCACTGCGCTGTTCTACGTTGCCTTGGGCTACACTGTACATAGTGCATTGTATTGAGTCACGCTGCACTGTATATATGTTCAGCATGCTGTATTCTTCTTTATCCTTTGTCTTGAGCTCTGAGATCTGTTATTGGTGAGATTCTGTGTATGTTGTGTGTGTGTGTGACCATTTCAGTTCCACCATTCACTTTTTTCTTGATGGTGTCATGCTGATGGGAGGCAAGGTATCAGTTCCCAACAACTGTGCTGGCGCCGGCATTGAAAAAAGATATTAACGGTTCTCTACCTTTAATGGATGCAGTCACCTTCTCCCTGGTGTTTTAGGTCATAGTGAATGATTTTTTTTTTTGTTTTTAAAAAGAGAGGTGGTATTTTTGATGCAACTGTTACCCTGTGCTTAGAATGAGGAATCTGCTACATTGTCATTTTTGGGAAGTCAAAATTTCTTTTTTTTTTTTTGTTTCAGTGTCACAACAGGGCTTCATTTTTAGCTAAAAAGTATGTAACAGCATACTGTATGTAAAGTTCATGTTTTACCTTTCAGTTGATCTAAAACGATGGGCATTACATTTGTATGAAGGGTCACAAAATGAAACAAACCGTGCATCAGCAAGGGAGAGAATCTATTGGGCAACATCCTTGGGAAAGAATTAAAGATCCGCAATCTGTCTTTGGGGCTGATGTCAGGAAATGACACCAGTGTTCATGCTGTTTTGGGTGTGGTCCATCCCACTGGAACGTGACTGTGTTCTCTTACCAAAGATGGAATGGTGCGAGCTTTTTTTTCCTTTTGTTTGATGTGCTTTTTGGCACAAGGTACTTCAGTTTTTTAAAAAGTGAAACTTAGAGGGATCGTGCGCTGCTCAGATGTTGACTCTGATAAGAACAACTCCTCTGACTTGTCTGTCTGAAGAGAGAATTGAACCAGCAACCCTCAGATCAGGAGAACAATGCTGTATACCCTGGACACCATCATTTGGCATTGTAATGCTTTCTTTTGTGGCGCATTAAAATGTATGACAGTCTTGTCACTTTAGGCTTTTTCTCAGTAGGGAACTTCAGTTAAAAGAAAGTGAGGTTACTGAGTGTGAACTGGTACACAGATGCCAACATTACTGTGTGTTAGGTCATGGTATGTAGGAGTTACAGCCAGCTGACTTAAATCTTTCATTCCTTCTTTTCTGTGAGCCATTACTTCCTCTTGCTCCTAGATTCTTATAATACAAGTATTCCCTTCATTCCTGGATTTAGAGAAAAAAAGGAAGTGTAAAGTGAGAACTGGCACGTATGCAGTAGCAAACCGGCCAGAATAGAGCGGCGACCACTTTCCCAGGCTGTAGGGGCCATCTGGCATCCATTCCATTCATAAACACTGTCCCGCAAGCGACCCGGTCATGACATGTACCGATGATGTGACTCGTGCGAAGTTCAACGTGCTTACCGCGAGAACCGATTTTCCGGGCTGCAGGAAGGAAAGGAGGGATTTTGAGCTGCCCAGTTTTCTGGGTTGCAGGAAGGAAGGGTACGATTTCTGCAAACCGGAAAAACCAGGTTGTAGGGATGAAAGAGTTCAGGTCTGCACAGACTCCATAGAGCAAGTCTCCCAAACGTAGCCACTTCAAATGGGAATAGAGAGAGGAGTATATCATGAAGGTGCAGTGTCACCCATGCCCTTTCTTTTTTTTCTGTCTACCAGTCTGTTTGTTTACTCGTCTAAACACTTTTTGTTCCACATAATTTTGTCAATTACATTTTCAATCGCTTGTTTCTTTAATGATTAATAATTGATGCTTGCAGGATGCTTTTCTTTTTGAAAACCACAAGCCTGGCATTCCAACCACCACTCATGTGTGTGTGAAGACACAGGAGAGGTGTGGGAGGCAGTGAAGAAACCTGACCCCTATGAGACTGGAACCAGTGACAAATACAACCAACACTTAGGGTTTTTTTTAATCTGCAGGGGAGGTAATCTGTGTTGCAGCTCACATTCAGAAAGGGTGACCACAGTGGTTTGCTGTTGTTTTCCAGACACTGCAGTTGGAAGGACATGCCTTGTTTTGTCAGGAAAAAGAAACCCAGTGTTTGAGTTTGTCAAAGCATAAAAGGTCTGAAAGCACATCATATTACATAAAATTGTAGTATCTTGCAGCATTAGCAATGAACCATGAATTTGTTTTTTGACAAAATAGTTTCAGAGACATTAGAGTTTAGGTGAATCTTTATCTCATACAGATCGACCCAAACTAGCCAGATGAAATAACCAGCCCACTGGAAAGGGTTGAAAGGGTTAATATATCTTATATGTCAGATAACTCTCAGTATGTGATTCTTTGACAGCGAGTCTGATTCGGAGTCAGTAATGAGAGCAATTGATTGAAAACAAATAGCATTGATAATCAGGTTTTGCTAATTAATATTGTTAATTTATGACATGATGCGATATCCATGCAACCTTTCAGAGTTGAGTGCATGCATGTTTGTGTGTGTGTGTGTGTATGTGTGTGTGTGTGTGTGTGTGTGTGCAGGGGGAGAACATTCTGACGGTCAAACTGGACATGCCCAGCAGAACAACGCGGGAATACTCCGGTCCTACTGTCGCTCCCAAAGTGCAGGCGGCACTGGTGGCTGCCTTGCAGGACGAGGACGACATTGACATTGATGGACGGTGAGTCTGGTGCAGCTTCATCTTCTACTATGACATCCTCGTGCACCCTCCCACCCCTCCAGCCTTCCTCTCCTGCCCTGCACCCAAACCAGGGTAAATCTCATGGTTCCTTAAAGGCCAAAGATATTACCGACATTGGTCATGTCAGCCTCAGTGTCTATTTCCCTTTCCATATCCATGCGTAGTTAGGGGAGAGAGAGAGAAAGGAAGCGGAGCTGGCACTGATGGACATCATGTCAGGTGTATACTCTGATTTTCAGGAGACAGTAAGAAGTCGCAGTCTGCCGTCTGGACTCTTGATAGATATCGAGGATGACCACACTAGTTTCTAAACTGAAAAACCACAGTATGCAAGGTCGTGAGTGCACGTTTTGTTGTTTGTTTGTATTTCACCTGGAATGCATTGATCAGTTTGAATGGTGTGAAATATTATGATTGCATTCATTGCAGATGTTTTTGCAGATGATTGATGTGGGGCCTTTAGTGCTCTAATATTGTGGGTCGTTGGTACTTTACTGTTCAGTGCTCTACTACTGTGGGTCGTTGGTACTCTACTGTTGTGTTTATCTTGCAGGATGGCTCTGTCAGCAGGCAAAAACAAAGGAAAGAAAAGGACAGGGGGCAGGTAAGGGCACAGCATTCTTCCCTGTCCAGCGCACTGAACTCTTCATGATATCCACATGAAATGGGTCCCAGAGTAGATCCACCATTCCCCACCCCCCCACCACAGAAACAGGTCCCCCATTTTCATCCCTTCCCCTTAACTACCCTCTCCCTTTTCTTCCTCCCTTTTTGCTTCCTTTTGTTCCTCCCAGTATCTCTTTGGATAACGACCCCCTCTCTCACTTTTCCTCGTATCTTTTTTCCTTAAAAGAAAATACTAGTTAAAAATTAAAGTTGGCCTTTGTTGATGAATCGCAGGTCTTATTAACAGTACTTGTTTTTTTTTCGTGATAGCTCTGTCGGGAAACATCCACAACGCAGAATTTGACCTCTTCTTATTGAGATCAGTTTTGTGCATCCGGAAGATCGGAACTTCTTCAGTTTCCTCTGGGGTTATTGTCGAGATCTGCATCCATCTTTCTTTACTTGCTTTCTCATTGATGATAGTTTTTTTTTGCCATTGTGATCGCTATACTGTGATGAAACACGTCAAGACGTTTTGAATTACTGTTTTCCATTTGTGGTGCTGATTTTTGTTGACAGATTTACAGAGTGCGTTTTAGTGTGTTTAGGAAAAAAAAAAATGATAATAATAATACGTATGTTCTTGATTTAGACACAAAATTAGCATGCTAAATCTCACAAATGTTTTTTTTGGCAAGTGGTGATCAGGCTTTATTTCTTTTAATTTGAAAGAATACACTTTACACAGGATTTGAATAAAAAGTAAACACTGCTGATGGTTTGGTTTTTAATTTAGAGCATCTCATTTGTTTAGCAGTGAATCGATATATTTCTACAGTTGAGTTGTATGAGCGTGTCAGCTTTCATAGCGGAATATTTGGATGATAGTGATACTTTGACAGAGTGAGTGACATGAATATGGGAATTTTGCTTTCAGACCTAAAACTGTGTCCAGTTGAGTTGTATGAGCGTGTCAGCTTTCATAGCGGAATATTTGGATGATAGTGATACTTTGACAGAATGAGTGACATGAATGTGGGAATTTTGCTTTCAGACCTAAAACTGTGTCCAAGCGAGTGGAGGAAATGAAGTACCCGTCCTCCAGAGGCCTTGTACCAAAGTAGACCTAGGTGATTCATTGTCCTACCCTGTGTTCGTCTTTGTGCGGCATGTCTTGGAGACTGGTCAGCCCAGTGTCTCTTCTCTGCGATTCTCTCTCTGGGACGGCTCATTATCTACGCAGATTTGTTGCTCATGGTAACAGTATTGTACATCAAGCCTTGCACATTGGAATGCAAATTGTGTTCACATGGTGTTGCTTTCAGACTCGGATCGTTTTCTGGGCGAGTACTTGTGTGTTCAACAGAGGGTATAATTGGCCTTTTTTTTTTTTTTTTTTTTGGTGTGCATATGATGTGGGTTTTGTCTCTCTTTGTTGTTTTGAGGTGGTTTTTTTTTAATATATGAGAAAAATGGTGCATTGCTCCAGTATTTGCTAGGGTGTGTTGGTCATTAGCAAAGCTATGAGAGAGGTCATTTTTGGCTAAGGTTGATTTGCTGACAGGACTGCAGTCAGGGTTCATTGTTATATCAACTGCACGATTATTGTGTCACTTTTTAACTTCCCTTCAGTAGCTGAGTGATTTTATATAATTATTTGATTATTTTTTTTAAGTGGTTAATGTTAAATGCTTGGTCCATGGTGAGGGCTGTCTTTGCAAGCAAGATAATGAAATTAGCTGTGGTACATGCTGCTATTGAAGGCAATGGGATTGGTCAAAACGCCCATCAGACAAATTGTTTCTTCTGTTATAAGTGTTCTTCCAGGACTCTACCTCCCAATGGTCAAACGCCAGTCAGACAAGTTATTTCTTCTGTTTTAAGTGTTCTTCAAGGATTCTACCTCCCAAACAGGACAGAAGCCGATTGAATGGTGTGTAATTTGTAAACTAGATTTCATCAAACCCTTCATGTAGAGAAAGAAATATATCATAGTTGTAACCTAATGAATGTGGAGCAGGAGGCCTAGAGCAGTCAGGGAAAACATGGCTGGATAGGAACCAGTCAAAAATTCGATGTACGCAGAAATTCACATTTGTCAAAAACGTGGTTATGAACACATTGCTTGCTGAAATGTGCCGATACATTTCACAGCAAGTTAGGTAACCTTTTTCCTAATGTTATACATGCTTTTTAAGCGCTAAAACAGAAACATACATTTTTCCCTCTATCGAAAGGAATCGTCAACAGTCAGTGACATTTTGAGGCAGTATGTTTAGGTAACTTGAATGAATTTTTCTAATTTTTTACATATTGTAACTGATTACTGTGCTTGTTTGTACTTTTTTATGCTCGGGGGGGGGGGGGGGGGGGGGGGCTCTATATTGCTATTTATTGTATTTATTGTACCTTTACACTGTTAGGAGTAATCTGTTTAGTCATAGGCCAGATGATGAAGGGAACTGATCTGCAGAACGAAAAGGAAAAAAAAAAAGATGAGAGATTCTGTGAACTGTGGTACCTTTAGTGTTATTGTGCAATAAGTGAATACAATGATGAACTGTGCTGTGGGGGGGTGTTTGCTTTTTTCAGCATATATAGGTGAATTGTCTGTGATACTACTATGTTGCTTAGTTGAAGCAACATGAAACAAATCTGTGATACTGTGGTGCCAATTCCTGATATTATTACATCATATCCTATTATTTGGTGTTGTTGCTCGTTACTGGCGCAAACTTTTATGAAACATGATATCAAGTTTGGTTACGTTTTGTTGCCATTTTGTGGTATTTTTCACAAAGCATGGATTCCTGTTACTTTGTTTTTGTGGCCAATTTGTGGCATAATTTGCAAGAACTGTTGTGTGTATTGTTTAGTTTTGTGGACACTTGGCGATTTTTTTTTTAAAGAAAATAGATATTTTTTTGAGATATCCCTTTTTAGTTTTGGTCTTGTTGCCATTTTTTGCTGTATCTACTGGGCATAATATTCTAGGAACAGTGTCTGTTTCGCCCCCTTTAATACTCTTTTTCTGTTTGCCTTTGTTGCCCATTTGTGTGGCATTATTACCAAGATGTGTTGTTATTTTGATTCTGTTGCTGTTTGTTGTGTTTTAAGCATAATCAGAATACTTTGATCTAACATATTGTGTTCCTCTCTCACTTTTTCAAGTCATTCCTATCACGGGTTTTATTCTGGACTATTCAGTTCAGCGTTCAGGATGTTCAGGTTCGTAGCCAACAATTGTGTGTAGGAATTATAGCCAGAACTGGCTTTTCATGTACCCTTATATTGCGTTATCTCTATCGTCGTTTTCATACAGTCAGCGTCTTGACCGCTACTCGCTCAAGTCTTATTTATCATAATCCAAAATAAATAGTCTTCAATAATACACTATAAACCTCATCGTATTAGAGCTTGTGACAAGGATAGGATTTTGATGCACATTCATGTTACATACAATAAGCACAGTGCATTTCTTTTCCAGTGTGGATCAATGCTTTTTGTGATCGAAGTGTGTTATTTTTCCACAAGACTTTGTTCCTAAATTTTGAAACACACACACAATAATGATATTCATCATCATTATTTCACATATAGTAAAAATGCAGATACAGTCATGCAAGAAGGACAACCAATAAAATGTTCCTTGAATTCGGTGAAACTATAGCTGTTTGGTATAACTTTGTCAGTCTATTGCGGTTGCCGAGCCGAAGTGACACGCTGACGCTGCTTTTCTTTGTGCAGACTTCTCAGTTGCTAAGGACGAAAATGAAATGACGAAAATTCTAGCACCATGTCTCATTACTGTGCGCTGATATTCTTCATCAGTGACCCTTCCATGACAGTTTCAAGCGAGAGATAATCACCACTTCGTTGTTCGTCTTTAGCTCTGGTGCGCTTGGTTGATGTAAATTTCACCGTTTGTTTCTGGGGAAAGCTATAGGACTAGATGGTGTGGACAGTGGTTCTTTCCACTCCCTGGAGCACAGAGGGGAAGGAAGGTGCGGCAGACAGAGAGGGAGGTGACAGTTAGTTAGCACAGCAGAAAATAGAAGACCAGAGGAAATGGACAGCTGTTCTCTTTCACATGAGCAGCACAGGGGAAGGAAGGTATAAGACACGAACATGTGGACAGTAGCACAGCAGAGAAGATATAAGACCAAAGGTTGGACCAGTTGCGTCCTTTCACCAGAGAAGCACAAGCAGAAAGATATAGACCAGTGTTCCTTCTTTCACCAGTGGAGCACAGGAGAATTGTAAGTAGACCGTCTACGGTTGGACAATGTATCCTTTCACAGAGAGCACATGGATGAAGATCTGTAAGACAAGAAAGTGGAATTTTTCTTCGACATGTGAGACACAGGGAAAGGATTATAAGAACTACAGCGTGAATAGTTAGTTACACAAAATAAGGTGACTGAGAGCAGAAAAATGAAGCAAATGTTGTGCTTATGTTTAAAAAGAACCACAATGTTTAATTCCACCAGAACTATACAGACAAACGATTACAAGACAAAACTCAACAAAAAAACTTTAGGACAATGAAAACGAAGAACGAGCCACCACTTACCCCTTCTCATATTACAGCATAAAATAGGGATGGATCTTGACGTCAACCAGCTGGACTCTACCATTCCAACAGCAAAACCATTTTGTGAGCTGATACGAGACAATAAATTGGTTGCTCGTTCTTCGTTTTCGATTGTCCTAAATGTTTGCTTGCTTTTGCCAAGAAGAAGGAGCCAAGAGGTCGAAAGGCAGTCGTGTTTTGTCCTGTGATCCCGTTTGCGTTGTCTGGTCGGAACTAATATCGTTTATCTTTAAAATTTACAAGTGAACAGTGTCTATTGTTTTCAAACTCTCGACGCACATAGAAATCGATGTAAAGCACCCTCTAAGGTAAGTCCAATGTCGTACTCTCGCCACTTTGACGTGCCAGAGCGTAATGTTATAGCGTCAGCGAGATTAGCCAGAGTATTCTCGTCACACATTAGCCACAGTCCTAGACGACTAGCTGCATCAGACAGCAAGACGGAGGGAAGAACAACAGAGAGTGCCGCACAGTGTATCACTCAATACTTGAGACACAGGCGAAAGACTAGAAAGAACAGAACTCCGGCAGTGTTTTCCGACTCACATTTTGACACAGCAGCAGAAGACAACAATGGGAGGGAGAGGGTGTGTGTCGCTGGGAAGGGGGATGTGCGGCGGGCTGGGGCAGTGCATTGTGTTACAGTGCTTCTCTCAGACTGTGAGCTGATCGGCGGGAAGAGCAACAACCAGACTGTAGACCCGTGCTTGTCTCAGTCAACTTGAGCAACAGAAGAAGAAAAAGAGGTCAGGAGCCCAGAAAGTGGCACAGGTGTTCGGTAATGGCCAACAGATCCCAGCTGTGTACAATCTAGTAAACACCAGGGTCACACTGGTTATCAACATTCAGATATCTCAACCCAGCATCATGTGAATGGTTTTAAGTTTTCCGTCTCTCATTGCCAAAGCATCTCGTGACTCTGATAGCCCTGGGACTAGGTCTGCCCCTTCTTTGTTATCACAGTGTGTTTAAATCCAAAATGATGTTTCCACTTGCTTTTTTTTTTGTTCTTAAATCCATGTATGACAACCTTCAACTGTGTACTCTTCTTTACACAAACATCCGCATTGAGATGGACGCGCATTTATACAGAGTGGTGTTCGGTTACTTCAGTGGTGATATCGAGGCCTTTATGGTTATCCACCATGTTGGAATTACAGTATGTGTACTTTTCGTCTACAATAGAAGCAGGTGGGACTGGATGGTGTTTTGTCGTTGCTTCATGTGGCTTTTTGAGCGCTTTTTTTGTTTGTCTTGTTTTTTATGAATCCATTAAAAACTCATATTGCCACATCAACATTGGTTTTCGTATGTTTAGCCTAGTAGCTTTCTCTATTTTACTGACTAATAATACAACACAAAAGAGAAAGCACGATGGTGTGAAACATCAAACTTTTGAAGTGGTTGTCGTTGCTTTTTATCTATATTTTGACGGACTTTTTATTATACAGGTACAGCACACTCTTTTTTGTTGTTGTGAATGTCTTCGCGTCCCTGTTCTGTGACACTATGAATTGCGTCCCCATGGTCATGTAAGAGTTTGAGAACTGAAAGACTTTGATTTCAATAGCAGAAAAGACAGTGCATAGTAAGAGAGCCTGGTCTCTTACATATTGTGTTTGAGTATACGTTTTCTCTGATGTGCTCTTTGTGTGTTGGTGCTTTGCATATAGCGTTACCCGAAAAAACGTGACAAAGTAATTATTATCTAACTGATTGATGACAACGTCACCACGCTTCTTCAAGAGTTCACATTTTTGTTTCGGATAATACTTAAGCCAGTTAAAAATATAAACACAGATTGTGTCTCAGCTTTGAATTACTTAAGATACAAAAAACCTGGGCACTGGAAGATACCCTAGAAAATTCTCAGAGCAGTTTGATTTCAAACCAGCTTTACATCCAAAGAATTTACCGTCTTTTTTCCAAACATTTTTTTTATTGCATTCTTACTCCACAGTCTTCAAACATACATCATCCAATCAGTGTTTTACAAGTATCAATACACGGAAGAAGACATTCAGCTATCTCTCCATATCACAATATCTCTTTCAACGAACATACCTATTCAGTATACACCTCCCTCGCTAGATGTTTAAGCAATATAACAATGCACCTATTCGCGAATCAGTAATCCTAATACCTTGTCTAACCTCAGCCTCCGACAGCTCCTTTGTCGTCCATCTCTCTCTCCTGTAATGGATGGCATTCTTTCGTGCACAGTACAGGTTCCTCTAGAAGACCAACGCACTGCCCAAGTGAACCTGATCTATCCCTCCACCTGCGTCTTCTCAGTGCACAATAGGAACCCCTAAATCAAGAAGGACCAAGTCTTTGAAAACTCGAAGGAGTACCTCTGCGATACATGCTCACATGCGACCGCATCAGGACAATGCTTAACAGAGCGCCTCGAGTGCTTCATCAACAAGCCTCAACTCTCAAGATGCGACATCGTTCTCTTTCCAATGACCCAAAGTCTACAGTACTGCATGATGGACCATCTGGTTGTACACAATTCTAATATCATCAGTCCTGATCTGACTCACTCGACCTCTTTCAGCGACTGACTAGGTCCAGAAGATAGCTGAGATGCTGTTGAGTCGAATGACCGCTGGTTGTGTGGAGGGGAGGATATTGCAGGATCGTTATCTATGGCTTGGAGTCCCACATTAACTGCTGCGAAACAAATGAAGTGGGTTGTCGTCAGGAACCTTGTATGCAGACAAGCATACACAACCAGGGCATGTGCTGTTTTTGGAGGGGGCGGGGCGGGGGGGGGAATAGGTTCACAAATCCTCACAACATTTAGTCACATTCCATTCTTGTTTTACGGCAGTCAACTCTTCTGCGTCCAACTTTGAAGCGCGGCCAGGTGTCGTCTGCCTGGCTTCAGACTGTCGGCTAACTCTCCTCTTGATACACGATTCTACGAAAGGCCCCGATCATTGCCTGATCGACGCGCACAGGTTCCATGTAGGGTAGGCGGACCAGGGCGCGAGGAACGTCCATAGGCCTGGAGCGTCCTCAAAGGGTGAAGTGGCTGGGGCACTGCGGACCTATGCAGAGGCTGAGGTCCGTGGAGAAGTTTCTCTTCTGAGTGGTGTCGTTCGCTCTCCCTGCTGGTGCCACCTTGTGGTTCGTCACCATCACCCTGGCAAAATGTTCTGCCTGGCATCAAACTCCCTCCTCTGTCGGGCTCGGTCACTCGGCGCTAGTCCGCTTCACCCTGTCGTAACCACCCACTGTTCACATCAAAGCGTACCTGGCTGTGGTGTCGGACTGGTTACTAGACTATGATAACCCATCATCAAACTCCTTCACCTGCTCCTCCCCCCTGTCGGTATGTTGCCTGTGAGGCACTTC
>JADBJO010017610.1:12500-18300 GCA_016801955.1 Conus betulinus | reverse complement strand
TGCGCGCGGTACTCTTTGAAGATGTAGAGCTTTGGGTCCACGTTGACTGGGGCTGAATTTTGACCAACGACAAATCACCACGCTACAGAAGACTGGGGAACATATAAGAAGAGTTACCCAGCACGGCACTGACACTGCAAGAAATGACATGACGACTAAGAAGACTATAGTGAGCAGATATCCAGACTTAGACTAGGTGACTTAAAGCAAAAAAAAAGAAAAGAAAAGTAGACACGGCCAGGAGAGTTCTGACTCGTGGTGTTTGCCCTTCTTCGTTTACTCAGATAGGAACCCCAGAGGCACTGACGAAGGCTGCTGTAGGGCGGAGGCCCTCCAGTGATCCCTAAAGCTTTTCCCTCATCGTTGTGTGGCAGGCCAGGTCTCTGCCCTCAGCTTCTCATGTGTGGGACAGTCCTGCAGGAAGTGTTCCACTGTCATTGGGGCTGTGCCGCATGGGCAACTTGAAGACTCGCCAATGTGGAATTTTGTGAACATGTGATGTGTCAGTCTGGAGTGCCCTGTCCTCAGTCTCACAATGCTCACTTGGTCTGATCTGGGCAGCAGGTAGTATGCATCCTTCTTGTTGAAGCCTGGGTGCTGCTCAAGCCATCTTCTTTTGTACTTCTCCTCGATGATACTTTTGATTTCTTCAAAGGAGATTTCCTGCTCCAGTTGGGGGCTGCTGTCCTCCTTCCTTAGCCAATAGGTCAGTTTCCTCATTGCCATATATACTGCAGTGTGAGGGTATCCACTGGACGACGGTATTCTCAGTGGACTGCTGCAGAATGGCCAGGGTAGAGACAAGGGAGATAAGTACCTTGTTTGGAGGATTTCAGCCTGCAGTACTGATAAAGCATCAGAGAAGATGACGACTTTGGTATGTATTGCCCCTCTATTCTCACACACAGCGTTCTGGCTGCTGACTGCAGTGCATCTGCCTCAGCCTGGTCTTCTGAAAACGCGGAAAACTCAATGGAAACAGAAGGGCTCCATGAATCTTGCAATGACTACGCTTTTCACAACCCCATCGTCTGCGTCGTCAGTGCGCGGTACTAACCACCGCGCCCCTGTGACTACATGTTGATCTTTAAAAGGGTACAACTGATCAGTGCCCACTGTGACTACATGTTGATCTTTAAAAGGGTACAACTGATCAGTACCTACTGTGACTACATGTTGATCTTTAAAAGGGTACAACTGATCAGTACCTACTGTGACTACATGTTGATCTTTAAAAAGGTAAAAATGATCAATACCCACTACATGTTGATCTTTAAAAAGATAAAAAAAAAAAAAAATGATCAGTACCCACTGTGACCACATCTTGATCTTTAAAAGGGTAAAAAGGGTCATTAACCGCAAAAAAGTTCAGCGTCGACATTTCAGTGATGGGTTGCCTTGGGTGACGAGGATTAGTGCCGAGACTTTCAGAGGAGGCGCCTATAAAGGGGAGCGGGGTGGCTCCAGGCAGAGGGTGGGTACAGAGGAGGGTGAACATGTGTCTCTCACCATGACGGACTTTCCGGGACTATGCTACAGGGCGCACATGGGAGCAGACATGCATCTCACCATTATTCCTTATCCAGAACCACCTTACAGGATACAGAGCAGGGGGGGGGGGGGGGGGGGGGGGGGGGGGGGGGGGGGGGGGGGGGGGGGTGGTGGATACATCTCACCGTTACCCCCTATCCAAAAAGTGGCATAGCGATAGCGAAAGTGGATGTGCATCTTCTCATTATTCTCTATCCAAAATAATCCTGCAGGGTAATGGAGGGGGAGGGGGTGGATATGCATCTCCTCATTATTCTCTATCCAAACATTATCCTACAGGATACGGGGGAGGTGGGGTGTGTGTGTGTGTGTGTGTGTGGGGGGGGGGGGGGGGGGGGTAAGTATCTTTCAATTATTCCCTGTCCAAAATTATCCTACATGTTACAAGGAGGTGGGGGTGTTGATACGCATCTTTCTATTATTTCCTATCTAAAATCATCCCACGGGGTACAAAGCAGGGTGGACATGTACCTCCTCACCATGACTACCTGCTCCAAATCATCTGACAGGGTACAGAGGAGGGTGGATATTCAGCTCATCATGACTCCCTGTTCAAAACCATCTCACAGGGTGCAAAGCAGGGTGGATATTTAACTCACCATGACTCCCTGTTCAAAACCATCTTACAGGGTGCAAAGCAGGGTGGATATTTAACTCACCATGACTCCCTGTTCAAAACCATCTTACAGGGTGCAAAGAGCTGGGTGGATATTTAACTCACCATGACTCCCTGTTCAAAACCATCTGACAGGGTGCAAAGCAGGGTGGATATTTAAACTCACCATGACTCCCTGTTCAAAACCATCTTACAGGGTGCAAAGCAGGGTGGATATTCAACTCACCATGACTCCCTGTTCAAAACCATTCACAGGGTACAGAGGAGGGTGGACATTTAGCTCCCCATGACTACCTGTTCAAATCCATATCACGGGGTATACAGGAGGGCGGATATATATGTAACTCTCCATGACTCCCTGTTCAAAAACCATCTCACAGGGCTACAGAGGAGGGTAAGATATTTAGCTCACACCATGACTGCCTGTTCCACACCATTCCATACAGCATAAAAAAAGGGTGGACATATATTTTTGCCAATACTCGCTGTCCAACAGGGTACAATGAGGACAGACCTCCTGTAGGGCAACAGCAGAACTCCTAAATACAGAACGTGAAGGACAGAACCAGTTGGAATTACGTCTACAGTGTGCTGTGCATGTGCTCAGACCGAGGGCTGTGAAGATGACCGACAGCCTGAAGGCTGACACGGCGCCCCGAGGGACCTTTCTGGCACTGTGGGGCCACGCGGAAGAGGATGCAGGGCCGTTACCTTGTTCTGCTTGGCCTGGTCCAGAGCCAGGAATCTCTCCCTGTCCAGGTACACAGACAGCAGCGTCTCCAGCATGGACTTCAGCCTCACGTCACACTTCTCCTCCCCTGAGCAAACATGCACACATACAGACGCACACACTCGCGCGCGCGCGCGTGCGCACACACACACACACACACACACACACACACACACACACACACACACATATATATATATATATATATATATATAACATGCGCGCGGGCACGTACACACACACACACACACACACACACACACACACACACACACATGCATGTATGTTACACATGCCATTTACTCCGTGTGTGTGCGCGTGTGTGCGTGTGTGTGTGTGTGTGTGTGTGTTGAGAGAGAGAGAGAGAGAGAGAGAGAGAGAGAGAGAGAGGAGAGAGACAGAGAGAGAGAGAGAGAGAGAGAGAGAGAGTGTAGGTCGGTCATTATTACCTGCAATAGGACATATCTGTGGGGCATTACATTTGTACTGGCATACACCAGTGAGAGCCCAAGCCAATTATGAAGCCATTAAAACAAGAAGGACTGGGACATATCAAGTAGAGACCGTAACATAACTGGGACACACCAGAGAACAACCATACCAGAACTAGGACAACCGGTACTTGGACCTATATTAGTCAACCTACTGATCACGAATACTGGTACACATCAGTCTGGGGCTATACTGGTACTGGTTCATGCCAGGAAGGGGAATGAACGTACTGGAATACATGGTACCATGTTGGTACTGCAACACGTTAGTAGAAGAACATACCAGTCCTGAGCCATTTCAGTGTCGGCATATTATATCACTAATGCCACAAACCAGTACGAGGACGTCAGTGATGGTTCATATCGGTACTGGAATAAATCAGTGAGAGACCATACCAATAATGGGACTTTTCATACCGGATTACACATATTCTGGGACATATCTAGGCGCCATGTTAATTACCAGTACTGTGATTTATACATCAGTGAGGACCCATTCCAGATATCAACACTGGGGCAAACTAATGAGTGACCATACAAGTACTGGCCGATTAATGAGTGAGGTTGTGGTCGCTATCTTAGTATAAAAACTATGGACAGTCATCGACAAAACATATCCGTATACAAAAGACTTCCCTTTCCTTAATAAAGAGATCAGGGTAAATTTAATCGTAAAAAATAAATATGGAAAATACTCGTCAACATGTGTAATCCCGAAGACGCAAAAAACTGGTCTTTTTTTGAGGGTGGAGGGGGGGGGGGGGGGGGGGACCCTAATATCTAACAGAAAAATGCTTTTGGAGAGAGAGAGAGAGAGAGAGAGAGAGAGAGAGGGGGGGGACAGAGAGAGAGAGAGAGAGAGAGAGAGAGAGAGAGGGGAGAGGAGGAGAGGGAGGAGAGAGGGGAGAGAGAGAGAGAGGAGAGGGGGGGGAGGGAGGGACAGGGGGAGGGGGGAGGAGGAGAGAGGAGAGAGAGAGAGGGGGGGGAGAGAGAGAGAGAGAGAGAGGGGGGGGGCCAGAGAGAGAGAGAGAGGAGAGAGAGAGAGAGAGGAGACAGGGGGGGGACAGAGGGGGGGACAGGAGAGAGAGAGAGAGAGCCAGAGAGGAGAGAGAGAGAGAGAGAGAAGATGGCGCCAGATAAGGGAGTGAAGGGAGAGGCCAAGGTGGGTGGGGGGGTGGGTGGGAGTGTTGGGGGGGGGGGGGGGGGGGGGGCCATCCTGTCCTTCCACAGCGTCACCAGCAAGGCTGACCCGCCATGGCCGCCTTCTTCTCCTCCAGAAAGCCCAGCACTTTCCGCCGCAAGAAGCCAGCCTCGTTCTTGTGCTGCCGCAGCGCCAGGGTCATCTCCTCTTCCTTGTGCTCCATCTGCTGCAGCAGCTGGCGCCGCTGGTGCCGGAGGGAGGAGATCACCTGCCGGGCCCGCAGCAGACTCTGGTCCTGCCGGCTGCTTCGGCCCCGCTCTCTCTCTCTGCTCGCACAGTGCCTCTGCCCGGCACACCGTTAGGTTGGTGTAATAAGACCACAGATTAGTGTAATAAGACCACAGATTAGTGTAATAAGACCACAGATTAGTGTAATAAGACCATAAAGAATAATTAAATGAGTAAAAGAAATATCTTACTAAATTCTGAAAAAAAAAATCGTCTTATATGAATCTCTGACTAACAACATCTACAAATCCTTCTAACAAGATCAAACCATTTATTTTTATGCGATTCGCACCAAGCACAGAAACATTAATAAATAAAAAGAAGATCTTACTGAATATATAGTAAAAATTTTTATCATGTATGAATCTCTGAATAACGACATCTACAAATGCTTCGATCAAGATCAAGCCTTTTAATGCGATTTGCACACCAAGCACCGGAACATAAATGAATTAAAGAATATCTTACTAAATAATCGAACAAAATTTCGTCATGTATGAATCTACGAATAACAACATGTACAAATCCTTTCTATCAAGATCAAACCATTTAATGTGATTGGCACCGAGCACAGGAACATAATAATAAAAAAAATATCTTACTAAGCATAGAACAAACTATCGTTATACATGAATATACTTAGCCAAACATAGCAAGAAAAGGCTATCAGTTTATAGGAAAGCAAGTAAGTAAACTTAAATGAAAACAGTAAGTTAAACAGCTTGCATTGTTTTTACTTTCATCGGAACAATTATCAAAATGACACCAACAGGCTACATGACTGAAATTAAACCAGTTTAATCATGCCAGTAGAGGTGGGAAAGTCTGGAATGGGGGCATCAACTAAAAGAGACGTTATATGTTACGTCAAACTTAGCTGGTGATGATGGTTGGAACAAGTCTAGGCTAAAACGCATTTCCGATAAAAGGCAGATTTTATTCAGTCAAAGAAAGGTCTAGCTGGAACTAGTCATTTTGAGTCG
>JADBJO010017610.1:5000-7500 GCA_016801955.1 Conus betulinus | reverse complement strand
CCGGCACATGGACAAAGGAGCCGAAATGCAAAATGGACACACAGAACAAGGTGTTCAGTAACGCTTCTGTTTGTACAATACCAAACAGACTAGTCAGTTTTTGACAAACTTTTTTTTTTTCAGACGTTACACACACAACTGAATAGGTAGGTAGGCAGGCAATGTCGATTATAGCCCAGCCGACAGCAAAGGGCCCTATCAGGGCTGTCACAGTGTTGAAGTCAACTCACAAGTCACATATACATATACAAAAGGACATTAAAAACCTCATTCACACAACTCTTTGCAACGCAACTTCTAAAAAACACCGGAAATTTTGTTACAAATCTTTCCCCCATAAAATCTTAGATCAGATGAAAAAACGTTAATTTCTTTCAGAAATTCAAAGATCACATCTCTGAACTAGGTTTTAATGGAGTCTGCTGTAAAAATGTTTCTGTCGCACAGCACGCAAGTCACAGCACTCTAAAAGAATAAATATGATGTTTCATTTGAGCTGAGGGCAGAGACTTGGCCTGCCAACACACCGATGAGGGAAAAGCTTTAGGGATCACTGGAGGGCCTCCGCCCTACAGCAGCCTCAGTCAGTGCCTCTGGGGTTCCTGTCTGAGTGAACGAAGAAAAAAAAGTTTTTAAAGGATAAGAATGGGTGTAAAAGGAGTGGCCTGTATGCCAACGGCACAAGACTGTTTCATCTTTACGGAACATGGTAAAAACTCTTTCAGGTTTGGACGGATTTGATATTGTATGTTATCCGTCTCCAAGTTGCATTCTTCTTGCCAGAGTACTTTGACGTGAGCCTGGGTTTGGTGTTTCAGATCAGTACACACAACTGAAATAAAACAAAATGCACAAAAGAACACCTCCCAGATAGAAGCCACTGTTAGAAATAATATTCCTCAAGACAGACACACACAAAAATACCCCCACAATAGAGCAGTCATGTTTCTTGTACTATAATAGCTTTACACTGGTCTTTCAGACGAACAGGAATGGACTTAGTGTGGGACTGCAGCCTTGGTAGACTTTAAAATGTAAACAGTGATGGGATTAGTGTGCTCTCATCCCGAGGGTGACCCCATGTGGCCAGCTGGACAATAAACAGGATTGCTATGCTTGTTCTCTGACATCTAGTCATGACTGTACTTAGGTTACGCTCCTCTTAACCTCATAACCGTCCTTGTCTTTTGGTCATGCTTGTCTTATAACTGTTGGTTATACCTGCTCCCCGAGATCTAGGAGCGCCTTGCTGGCCTTTTAGACATGTCTACTCCCTTACGTCTGTCTTGCCTGCCCTATAACTTCTTGTTAAGTCTTTCCTGTTGATGTTTTATATGTCTTCTTCTGACCATGCTGATGGCTGTTCTTTGACCTCCTATTTCAGATGTCTTGTGTCCTCAGATCGTGCTTGTCTTCTGACTTATGGTTTTAACTGTTCCTATTCTCCGGTGAAACCTTTCTGAACCTTCATTTCTATCTGAATTCTGATCTCTGGTCGTGTCTGTCCTGACCTCTGGTCATGTCTGTGGCCTGTCATGTCTGTTGTCGTGTCTGTCCTTGACCTCTTCTCTTCTCGACCTGTGACCTCTTGTCATGCCTGTCCTGTGTGACTGTTCGTCATGTCTGTCCTGTGACCTGTCATGTCTGTCCTGTGACTGTTCGTCATGTCTGTCGTGTGAACTTTCGTCATGTCTGTCCTATGACCTCTTGTCATGTCTGTCCTATGACCTCTTGTCATGTCTGTCCTGTGACTGCTTGTCAAGCCTGTCCTGCTAATTCTTGTCACGTCTTTCACGTGATCACCTGCCATGTTTACACGGTGAGCTCTATGTCATGTGTGCTCCATGACCTCTTGTTTATCCGAAAGACTTTTCATCCATGTACGTCGTCCGACCTTCTAGCCACACCCGCCATCCATCTGACGTCTTGTCACCTCTGTCCTCTGACCCCTTGTCACTAAAGGTCACCTCTGTGTCCTGACCCTCGTCTTACTGGTCCTGACCCCCCGAACCCTTGTCACTGGTCTGTCCTCTGACCCCTGTCACTACTGGTCACCTCTGTCCTCTGACCCTTGTCACTACTGGTCACCTCCTCTGTCCTCTGACTGGTCCCTTGTCACTACTTGTCACACCTCTGTCCTCTGACCCTTGTCACTACTCTGGTCACCTCTTGTCACTCTGACCTCTGTCCTTGACCCCTGTCACTAAAGGTACTGGACCCCTCACCACCTCTGTCCTCTGACCCCTTGTCACTACTGGTCACCTCTGTCCTCTGACCCTTGTCTTGTCACTCTGTCACCTCTGACCTCTGACTGTCACTACTGTCACCTCTGTCCCCTGACCCCTTGTCACTACTGGTCACCTCTGTCCTCTGACCCCTTGTCACTAAAGGTCACCTCTCCCCTGACCCCTTGTCACTACTGGTCACCTCTGTTCTCTGACCCCTTGTCACTGCTGGTCACCTCTGTCCCCCTGACCCCTTGTCACCTCTGTCCTCTGAC
>JADBJO010017609.1:35007-37228 GCA_016801955.1 Conus betulinus | reverse complement strand
GACTGACCTCGCGCTCGTTCGCGCGTCGTAAACAGCCGGTACGCGAAGACCACTTAGTGGAATTGTTTTTTTTTCTTTTCTTTGTTTTTGTGGTGAATGTGTGTGCTCAGCTACCATGCAGACATCTTCTTGCACTTGGTGTCCTGTCTTGATCTGTTCTTCGCTCTCTTGCATGTCACCCTCCTCCTTCACTGCATTCTACAGACTACCCCCCATCCCCCACCCCCATCCCTCCATCACCCGCCACTCCTTGATTGTCACCAGTTCTCCTTCACTTACTCTGTTGTCTCAAGAGCGAATGTTTTTGTTTTTTTTTCTTTCTTTCTTTTTATTTTGTACTGATGTCATTCAAATCTTCCTAAGTTTTAGTGTACCCAAATGACCTCTAGTTACATGCATGCGCGCGAGCAGGTACGTATGCATGCATGTGTGTGTGCGTGTGTGTGTGTGTGTGTGTGTGTGTGAAAGCAGAACTGCTCCGTGCCGTCCATACAGCTCTCTTCTTCCAGCTCCACATCTGAGGTCAGATTCATTTCACCAACAGCACAGATACTTGGCTCATGATTGGTTCCTCCACACCAGCCCCTGCAGGAGAACTGGCCGTATAGGGGGTGAGGTGGGGGGGGGGGGGGGTGAAAGGAATTCCTCCTGTGCATGTGTTCTGTTTGTTCATACATGTGTGACCCTGCAGGTTCTGACCATCAAAGACAATGTGTCCACTTCGGGATGGCATGACTTGTATGTAACACTGAATCATTGAAGGCATACCATAGTTTGGGGGTATCTAACATTACGTCATGGAAGAGATGGCATTGTGTAACATTACATCATTGAAAGATGGCACAGTTTGGGGGTATGTAGCATTACATTACTGAAGAGACAGCATAGTTTACATCATTGAAAGGAAACCATGCATTACATTATTGATACCATACATTATTGATACCATACATTACATTATTGATACCATACATTACATTATTGATACCATACATTATTGATACCATGCATTACATTATTGATACCATACATTATTGATACCATACATTACATTATTGATACCATACATTACTGATACCATACATTATATTATTGACACCATACATTATTGATACCATACATTACATTATTGATACCATACCATACATTATTGATACCATACATTACATTATTGATACCATACATTACATTATTGATGCCATACATTATTGATACCATACATTATTGATGCCATACATTACATTATTGATACCATACATTACATTATTGATACCATACATTATTGATGCCATACATTACATTATTGATACCATACATTATTGATACCATACATTACATTATTGATACCATACACATTATTGATACCATACATTACATTATTGATACCATACATTATTGACATACATTACATTATTGATACCATACATTTCGTTATGCTACATTATTGATACCATGCATTACATCATTGATACCATACATTATTGACATACATTACATTATTGATACCATACATTACATTATTGATACATCATTGATACCATGCATTACATCATTGATACCATACATTATTGATACCATACATTACATTATTGATACCATACATTATTGATATGCATTACATTATTGATACCATACATTACATTATTGATACATTATTGATACCATGCATTACATTATTAAATGGACAGCAAAGTTTAAATCATTATAGGGATAACATACATTAATGATATCATACATTATTGAAGGGACAGCATAGTTTACATCATTGTAGGGATAACATACATTATTGATACCATACATTACATTATTGAAGGGACAGCATAGTTTACATCATTGAAAGGATACCATAGCTTGCATGTAACATTACATCATTGAGGAGGTGGCATAGTGTAAATATTACACCATTGAAGTGATGGCACAGTTTGTAACATCATTGAATGGACAGCATGATTTGTATGTAACGTCATTGAATGGATGGCATGATTGTATGTAACGTCATTGAATGGATGGCATGATTTGTATGTAACATCACTGAATGGATGGCATGATTTGTATGTAACATCACTGAATGGATGGCATGATTTGTATGTACGTCATTGAATAGATGGCATGATTTGTATGTCACATCACTGAATGGATGGCATGATTTGTATGTAACATCATTGAATAGATGGCATGATTTGTATGTAACATCATTGATAGGATGGCATGATTTGTATGT
>JADBJO010017609.1:25007-30007 GCA_016801955.1 Conus betulinus | reverse complement strand
TTTTCCCTGACCTGTTTGACACAACAAATTACACCACAGACTGATCAGTGATAAGAATTGGTTCCCTGACCTGTTTGACACAACAAATTACACCACAGACTGATCAGTGATAAGAATTGTTTCCCTGACCTGTTTGACGCAACAAATTACACCACAAAACTTTTCAGTGATAAGAATTGTTCCCTGACCTGTTTGACACAACAATTACACCACAAACTTTTTCAGTGATAAGAATTGTTTCCCCTGACCTGTTTGACACAACAAATTACACCACAAACTTTTCAGTGATAAGAATGGTTTCACTGACCTGTTCCACTAAATAAAAATTACTTGTGTTGCCATGAATGATTTTTGCTGTCCAAAGTGAAAAAATCTTTTCTCAAGGGAGAGAACCCATTCAAAAAATCCTACAAAGGATAGCTCACTGGTGCTCAACCAAGATACTGATAGACTGTTACATTTACAGAGCTTGGAACTGGACTGTGATTTTTTTTTTCAATCTCTTTTTCCAAATTTGCTTATCTATCAAAAAAATTCTTTGATTTTCAATGGTACTGCTGAACTGAATGATATGTTTTCTTACAAATCCCAATTTCAGATTCAAGTCAACCAACCCAAAACCAAAATGTGCTTTTCTCCCGAAAGACCCTTTGCACCCTACCTAAATGGCCCAGAGGATGCTAAGCAATTTCTTTTCCTGTATAAAAGTGTGATCATTGAATTGTGCAAAAATGAACATGTTTGCATTGTGAACCAAATAGTTTGCGCCCTTATTAAAATCAACGACACGGTTCACCAAGATCACACAAATCACATGACTTGACGACCTTAATTTGTGAGCTAAAAGTTTGTTCAAGTAAAAACAGCCTTAAGACAGCAAAACTTTTCCTTTTCTATTTCCTTATTGATAAAATTAATCATAGTTTTTTTTTTTTTTGTTTTTTTTTTCAGATGTTAATCGATCACACTCGGCCTATTCAAGGCTTTTACTACACTTGGCAAAGAAGCCTTGTCCTGAAAACAAAAAAAGCATAACAACAATAAACAGCTTACCTATAATATACAAGAACAACATGCAAATTATATCTACTGCTCCATAAGCCTGATGATAATATTAATAGGCTGTGCTGTAGACACCAGGACATCCTTCATTCGTCATCCCTAGATTAAATAGAAAAGTGGAAATAAGGACATAACATTCTAATGCCGCAAAACCATAAAAAGGTCTGATCGGCAAATAAACACTTCAACATGGGCAAATCGTCTCCACTGTGGACAGAGTACAGTTTCAAATCATACTGATTGTTTATTATAGGATGGTCAATTCATGGCCATAAAGGCAGAAAAGGGGAGAATGAAAGTCAAACAAAAGCAAAAGGCATATTCAAACTCACAGGACAGGATGACAGTCAAACTAAAGCAAAAGGCATATTCAAACTCAAAAGAGAGTGACAGGAAAGAAGAAAACAGCACAGAATGTGTATAAGGTAGGAAAACAATTTCAATGAAAGAGCCCCCTGTAATCCCAAAGTGTGGCTGAGACTCACAAGATGAATGCAGCAATCTAAAAAATAAAATGTGTCATTTACTTTGTTGTATCATTTCCACACAATCTTCTTCACTCTGTGTGATTGGTCTCTTTCATTGTTTCATTTCCTTTTGTCATTAAATAATCCATGGGAAAAAAAAATTCCTCCAACACCTAATGGTCAGACTGCAGCTGCTCCTTCTGAGGATGATTATTTGGGTTGTTTTCATATCATTGTTGGCACAAATCAACACTGACTACATACATTATTGCACTGGTCACCAGACACCCAAATGAAGTGAAAGTCACCTGCTCATAGCTTTTAAACTTGTAAATTAAAGTTAGTTCGCATCACAGAAAAGCTGGTATTGCATATTGAATTACAAAAACAAAACACAACAAACTTATACAGATAAAATTTAAATAAAAGCAAATTCAGAGGTCAGTTCAAAATAAACAGATTAAGGTTTTATCGCACGCTACCTTTTTCCCCATAACAAAAGAATATGCTAAAACAATGCTGTCCTTATTGTGATTCATCAAATAATCACATCTAAAATCGTGCACTTCTAAAATAATGTATCGTATCGAAAACAGTGGATTATGTTTTGAATCCAGTCATGTCTATAGTCTTGTCAACAGCCCTCGAACAGGCTTCGCATGAGTTGTATACACTTTGGGTGTAAAAGGATAAGTAAAGATATTGATGAATCAGCCACCAAACAAGATCAAATGCATGTGGGTGGGTGTGTGTGTGGGTGTGGGGGGCGGAAGGGGGGGGGGGGGGGGGGGGGGGGGGGGGGGAGAGGAGGAAGAGGGTATAAATGTGTGTGCATGTCTGTGGACATACATCATTTATGCATATGCTTTTCAATACAATCACATTCATAATTTCATCTTCTAAATTAAAATCATCAAGATATATGCAATCCCACCCCTTAATGATGATTAAAAAATGGCTTCTGTACAATTAATTCTACACAATACATGCTTCTTCCAGTTAGCTGGAAGTAGAGAAGAAAAATATGCACATTCACACACTCACACATACACATTCACACAACATACACATGAGCACCCCTGAGCGTTTGTGCGTGCACATACACACACACAGATGTACACATAAAAAAGAAACATTAATGATCCCTCTCCTCTGGGGGTCTATAAGGCACTCCCAGTGCTGTCATGACCGATTCCTCTGTTGGTGTTGGCACAATAGTGCCTTCAAAGATCTTCTCTTGCCCCTGAACAAACACACACAGACAAACCAGTCTTGTTATCTCTGGTCTTGACTAAACTGGGACACATTTACCAGCAAAATACAAAAGTATTTCAAGAGCTAAACAAGCCTTCATGACATAATCGCAGGTATTTTTCTCTGTCCACCTACACTGTAACCACAGAATACCACAATGCTCTCTGCTGCTTCAATGAAAAGGCCAATGACAAAAACTTACGACAGATTATCTTCCAGACAAACATAACAAAGAAGAAGGCTTTCTTCAGACTTCTTTCATGCAAGTTATTTCCTCTGTCAAGGAGATCATGGTTTTGCCCATGTCTGTTCTTCTGTTTATGTAAATGCTCCACAAGAATTAACACACCCATTTCAATGAAAGTTAATGCAAAGATGAAATGTGGCTCAAAGACGAGCTCATGAAATCATGGGAAAGATCCATGGTTTTGATCTGGATCTGAAGGTAGATCCAGGATCTGTTCAGTCAGATTAAGCATAAACTATAAAATTCGATTCACCCAGACTTAACGGAAAGATGGACAGTGGTCTGAGAACAAACCCATTCAATTATGGTGCAGGTCTGTGTCAAGGATGTAGACCCAAGCATGGATCCAGAGTCACTTCACCAAGATTACCAAAATACTACAGAACTGATTTTCATGGAACTTGGTGGAAAGACAGACTGCACGTGAGCCCAAAGACGAACCCTTTACAATCTGGTGCCAGTCTGGATCAGTGCAAAGCTAGGGTCTGTTCGACCTTGGCCGAGGTCTGCTCTCTCCAAGTTCCCTTCTCCTTTCATGCTGCTTCTACATGAGATGTTTGCACACCTGACCTGTTGAAACCCCAGCCAAACTATGGTCAAGTCCACTATGAATCTTATCAAGGCCAATGAAGAAAGAACATAAATAAACATGATGGGAGAAAAAACAAAAAAGACAAGAGAGGAAGAAGAAGAAAAGACAGAAGAACTGATGGAGAAAGAGAAAAGGAAAAAAGAAAAAAGAGAGAAACACCACTTGCCTTTCTCACCACTCCTTTTCTCAGGGCATGCTCGTTCAGGGACATGCCCATTTTCTTACACAGATGACGCAGCGATCGGTTGAAGTGGGCCGACCCTGTGAAGTAGACCAAGGCACAGGCGTACTCCTCATAGGGCACAACGATGATGTCCAGTCGGCGATGTGTGTGTGTGTGTGTGTGTGTGTGTGTGTGGTGTGTGTTTCTGTCTGTTGTCTGTGTCTGTCTGTCAGTTCTGTCTGTCTGATGTTTAATATTAGACAGATAGATAAGGAACAATGATTTATTCGCTTATTTCTTCTCAGCTGATCATGAAATCAACTAAAAAGAAAGGGAAAACAAAGAATGCTATTGTCCGATTACTGTAATTCTCATCATCATGATTTATATATATATATTATAGTATATTTTTTTTTTTCTTTTTTTTTTTTTATATATATTCCTATCCTGTATACTGTTATCTGTATACAGAGCAGCAAGGCATGCACAAAACTTTGAACTTCAACACACACACACACACACACACCACACCACACACACACACACACACACACTTTTTCAACATTGCTACTCATGAATCATCTGTCCAGTCTCAACCATTATGAAGCAGTCAATGTCATTTACCTCCCTTGAAAATAAAATCCTGTGAAGTCTCACAATTCCTAAAAAAAATAAAAGAAAGAAAAACCTACCAACGCAAGCAGATCTTCTTTTTTTTCAAACTTGAGGCACCGACTTGATCTGGGTCCATGACTAAGCAGTTATTGTTGCAAAGACTCAATGTTCATCAGTGCCAGTCATATGAAATGGGGTGCTCTATTGGGTGACCACTACCGTACAGCTGCTTGCAAAAGCAGCAGCCGCTGGATTATAAAAGGATTAATCATGAAGTAACCAGTATGATTATGCTAACCTGCCATCACAAGATCTTGTGAAATAAGCCAGCAAAGAAAAAACAGACAACAACAAAAAAGATGGTGAGCTAATGTGGCAACTTGATGGTTGCAAAGAAATAAAGGAGTCCTACTCACCACGGTCTCAATCTCCTCGCATGCCTCCTCTCTAGGCATGCGATCCAGCAGATCCTCATAAAGTCGAACTCCAACTTTCTGCTGGTGGGTCAGTTTGCTTTGGTTTTCAAGCATCAAGAGTTCCGAAAACCGGAGCAGAACCAAACAGATTCATTCGGAAACAGGAGAAAATACTCCATATAAA
>JADBJO010017609.1:0-15000 GCA_016801955.1 Conus betulinus | reverse complement strand
AACTTTGTTCCAACACCTCTCAGGTGTTTATGAATAGCATTGTCAAATACGTTGGGATGTAATGGATAGGATTTAACATTATGTAAATAGTGAAAAAATTATGGACTTTTTAATGTGCTGCTGCCATCAGTATGCGATTTCACCCTCTGCCATCTGCAGTCAGTCAGTCTTAGCTGAAACACAGAAAATGAAACAATTTATGCCACCAACACTCTGATTGTCCCGTACAAAACCAAATCCGTGTCCATACAATTTAAGTCTTACATAGGAGCTCCCGTTTTTCTTTCCTCTGTCATATAACTCTAAAAGCATAATGTAGGATTTATACAACCACCTGTGTCGTCCCATTTGCGTTATTCTGAACCAAGACAAGAGACATTTAATCAGTAAAATTAGATTATAGGATATCTGTTGCTTTTTTCCATATACCAAATCGTTTGGTGTTTTCAGTGAAACACCATTAAATTTCTATAGAGCATACGAGTGAATTTTCGCAATATACGTAGCAGAAGAATCACAAATTTATATTGTAGCACCATATTGTAACATTGGTGTATTTGATCGTCAGATATTTGTTTTTAAATCCAAAGATTCATCACCTAACATAATTAATTCTACAAAATACACAATCAAACATATACAATTTATCTACAAGATCTTTACAAGCATAGATAAAGCTTACGCATGTAGAAAATATATGCCAATGTATTTGTAAGCATTCACAATGGACAAATCATTTCCATTATATACCCACCTTTCTCTGGCGGCAAGATAATCACCCTTTCTGAACAGAATCCATTACTTTTGTTCATGTTTTTTTTAATCGAGTTGAAGTAGATGCTCTTTCTAAATTGTTCAACTGGGTATGTAAACTACCTATCATTTCAGAAATCAGTGCCACATCGTCAGCGAAAAGAACAATGAAAATCTTCAAAAAATCTTTAAATTTTACAAATTTAGCACCTTGTCTCCACAACTTGGAACTTCTGGTGTTATTGCATTGATAAAGAAAACCACACCAGACAGTATACACCCTCATGCTTAATCCCGGTTCTACTGGTTTTATAAGGAGCAAAAAAAAAATCACCGCTTCTCAATTCAGCTTTTACAGAGTAGTACATGCTAATGACATACTGATGCACTGTACGTCTCTTTCCCATTTTTAATCAAAACATGCCATGAAATACTCCTACTGGCAGAAGCAAAGGCTTTCTCAAAATCAATAAAAAAGCAACACAGTTCGAATAAACAAGGTTCTGATAACATATAGGCTCTAGAATCTTTTCTTCTACCTTTGCAACAAAGAACGAAGTGCATTTCATCTTCTTTAGACTTCTGGCATTTAGGGCACATCAGATCGCAGTTATCACAAGACTTATATCTACACCGATTTAAATTCAATATACATTTAAAATTAGATCCACCCGGTCTAGACCTGGTCGTTATGCATTTTAGTTTTCGATCAATATTTACTTGCAAAAGATTGCTTTACATCATGGGTACTACAGAAAATTATAGACATATCAAATCTATCACCAATGTAAATCTAATTATTCTAGGTTCACTATTTACAGTCAACCAGACGCTGACGAAACACTTCTATAAAGTTATTTTAATTTCCCACTCATCACCAAACCCATCGCCAGACAAACAAAGAGACAAATTTGATACTCCGTTCTTCTTTCTTCTAGGATCTATTCAATTTAACGTTCGCTGTTAGGTAACCTATGTTCATCCATATGTAACAGTTGAAAACTATTATTGAATGCAGTTAATCACAGGACTGACACACGTTGAACATCTGTTTATCTCACCAAATAACAGATCAATTGGCGTACACAGACCTACACCTAAGTACCTTTTAAGAGCAAAACAAATGAACTGACTCTCATTGAACAGCGGCATACGCTGCCCCTCATATTCCTGATCCCTCAGGCAGAACACACACAACACACACACACACACACACACACACACGCGCGCGCGCGCGCGCGCGCGCGCCCCCGCGCACGCACACACACACACGCACACTCACGCGCGCGCACACACACACACACGCGCGCACGCGCACGCGCGCACGCACATACACAAAACACAGTGCGGAAGGTAGAAAAGGATGGATGGGCATTGGACAAGCGTGAATCATTTCTTCACATTCATTTTTATTATGGCTTTGTGTTTCTTCTTCTTCTTCTTCTTCTGATTGATAATACAGGAGGAATTTGTGGACACCAACTTTCAACGGTGTACGCGGGGTACCTGCGTGAGCTGACAGCCCCATTAGAAGACCAGGGCTCGGCAGTGTACAGGGCAGGGCTGCAGCTCTTTCATGCTGAAACCTTTCTGACGCCTTGCGTGTCACAGAGACAATGGCAGAAGACACTGGACGAGGGTCAGTAGGACTCGTTATTATTATTATCATTATTATTGTTGTTGTTGTTGTTGTTTATTATTATTATTATCATTATTATGAATGCTTGTACAGCGCCTATCCTCGGCTACAAACTAACCTCTAAGCGCTTTACTGTCCACACTCGTTTATACAACAGGCTGCCTACCTGGGTAGTGCCGACTGAAGAGCTGCCAGCTTCCGCCTTATTCAGTCGTTTCACGTGTCATCCAGTCAGTATTGTTCAAATATAGTTCACTCAATTCCTTACTTCCTTCATTCTTTCTATTTCTCACGCAGGGTGCAAGCTATGTGTAACGTGTCATCCATAGTGGCCTTCTCTTCGAAAGTTGATTATTGGTTTTGACTTGTGTGCAAGACGTTATGCGCGCGTTCACACACAGAACCTCGGTTTATAGCAGCATTCGAAGGAAATGTACGAGAAACAGAGTCAGAACCAGTGTTAACTCTAAGGGAAAAATCCCCCTGTACCGAAATGGCCCTCGCAGGGATTCAAACCCGCATCTTCAGGATCACCAAGGTTACGAGTCCAGCGCTCTACCACCATGCACACATGGTCCAAACATTTTCACCCAGTTCTTGGGCAGTACTCGCAGTCCGCAGGAGAAGGAGGCGGTGGTGCTTTTGTTTGTTCTTGATGTAAAGGGCATTGTGAACGTTTTATGTGCTTTGATCTACAGAAAATGAAGACTGTCAAATACTTCCAGAAATAGGGTAAAAGTGGGTACAGTATTCAATAGACCATCTGAAAAAATGCATTTTAGACAGACCAGTTGTTTACAGTCCTGTAACTATGACATTACTTGAAGCAATGTTCTACACGTGTGTTGTTTACATACACGTTGTTTGCATATACGTTGTTTACGTTCTTACATGTCATTTGCAGTATAGTTTTTGTCTCAATAATTAAGTTATTGAAAATCATGCTGCTTAAGACACTTCAAACGGGCTGTTTAAAGTCGGTTAAATGATCCAAAAACAAAGGAACAAATAAACAAACAAACAAACAAAAACACGTAGGAGGAGCATCAAAGTGTGGCTAGAAATGGGGAGCTAGAACAGGCGGAATGGGAATAACGGCAATGAAACAGTACGGTGAATGAGACATGGAAAACAACATGTGAACACCGTTTTGTCTGTTGTCCTCAGAAGGGGTGGACAGTCGGGTATCCTGGGCCAAAGCTGTGGTGAACCATCATCGACCATGGTCCAACAACCTTTTCCTCCAGTTCTTGGGCGGTACACGCAGTCAGTACGAGAAGGATGTGTTGGTGAAAGAGCTGTACTGTCGTCTGGAGAAGGACATCCTGGATCAGGGACCCGAGCAGTGTAAAACTGGCTATCTTATGAATGTGGTCTTCATCCGGAAAATGTAGACAGAGCATGATTCTCTTTCTCTGGTCACCATCGTAAACATGCTTCACAGTATACTTTACCTTTCACATTTTCAACTTTTCCTGTCAACATCGTCAACATATCGTATAGAATAATTCCTTTCCTCTTGTCATTATTTTCTGACGATATTCTCAGCATCTCACAAAAAGTGCTTCGTCTTTCTTCTTGATAACATTTTCCGCTTGCATTTCAATACGCTGCACAAAATACTCAGTCTTCTTGTTAATAGTTTTTGGTAGCAACGTCAACATACTTTGCAAAATACTTTGCTCTTCTTTTTGTCATTGTTTCCTGTTAATACCGCAATACATTTCACAGAATATTTTGCTTTTCTACTGGCTGCTATGATCTTAAACAAAGTCAACACACTTCAAAGAATAACTCTTCTTCTTATCGGTTTTGGGTGCATCGTCACCGTATTGCAAGGAATACTTTTATTTCATTTGAATTTATTTGCATTGTGGTCAGGTCTGGCTAATATACAACTGAAGCTAATGATATCAAGAAAGATAACATTATTGTTACGGATGGAATGAGTGTGTTGCGGGTGTCTGACTGGCCCGACTCTCACACAGAAATTATGGATGCATGGACTTTTCCAATTCACGCACACACACACGCACACGCACACACACACACACACACACACACACACACACTCACCCGAACATTGACAGCCAGGCAACAGAACAAATACTTTTTTTTGTTTTATGCTGTCCGAGCCATCAGACAAACATATATAATGAGTATAAGATCGTCAATAGGTCGGCACGCCAACCGTAAGGCGTACACACAGAACTACACACACACACACACACCACACACACACACACACACACACACACACACACACATATATATATAAAAACTCCTTAAAACTCGATTTTACCAACACAGATCCAACATAAAAAAACAACTCTCTGGAACTCTAGTAACTAAGCATTTCAATCAGCCAAGCCACTCCCTCCTCAATCTCCGCTGCATCGCAATCGAAAAAGTTCTGGCAGATGACGTGGAGTATAGACTCAAACGGGAAGCTTTCTGGTTCCACAAGTTGCGTACCATTCATCCTGATGGCTTAAACACTGTTTGCTAGTGTTTTCTCAGTCGCTATTCGATTTCCACCCCTGTCCCCCTTCCTCCCTGGTGGTGTAATGCGTGTTATCGGTACAAGAATGTATATCTCTTTTCTTTTCATCATTGAGGAAAAGGATGCATTTTAAAATTCCCATTGCATCCCGGACTTTTCCACTCACAATATGCAGTTAAATTAATGATTGTCTGATGTCCATTTCTACAATATGTTAGTAACCAACAAGAGTAAGATAACAAGACTTTTCATCATTTACTGCTGTGTACATGTGTGTGTGTGTGTGTGTGGTGTTGTGTGTGTGTGTGTGTGTGTGTGTGTGTGTGTGTGTGTGTGTGTGTGTGTGTAACTAACTGTGTTTACCTATGTTTGTGCTTGTGTTATCATTCGTGGAGGGGGTGGGGAAGGGGGGGGGGGAGGGGGAGTAAAGTAAAGGGAGTATGTGGGGGGAGGGTAGTGCTAAAGATGGATATGAGGGAGAGGTTGCTTAACGAATATGCCTTTATGTATGCTTGTTTCATCTAGGCTTTTCATGTGAATCTTTTTGTATACCTGTGTGTGTGTGTGTGTGTGTGTATAATAGTTGTTGTATTCATATTATGTAATTACACTTTGCTGTAGAGAGAGGGAGGGGAGGGGGAGGGAAGATGGAGATAGAGAGGGGGGATGGGGGGTGGGCTGGTAGCTGGGTAATGTTGGTGAGTTGGGTTAGAACATGTGAGAGAATGTGGCGATTCAACTATTGAAATGTCTCAGACTTGTATTTTTAACAAATTTTCGCTGTTAACAGCTTCATCAGGCCAAGGTACAAAGGCCTGATGAAATTGTTGGCCTGATAAAGCTGTTAAAGCGAAAATTTGTTAAAAATTACAAGTCTGAGACATGAACCGACTGTTGTTTTTATTTTTGTATTTTACCGTTTCTGGTTTCTACTCTCAGTCAGTTCTACAGGGTGCGGAGCTAAAGAGCTCTCCTCAGGGTACAAACTGGGGCGCACCACCGGTGTTATATAGTATGTTGTGTGGGCGTGTGAGCACTGTACGTGTGGCACGTGGCCTGTAGTTTTTTATCTTTTTGGGGCGCGTTCAGGGGGGACGTGCCAGGGGATGGTGCATTGATAAAGATTTCCATTTATGCCTGCAATTGTTTATCATTTCTACTTTAGAGTTCAGAGATGCTAGATGGGGTTTACATAATATCAGCCACTTTTCTGTAGTGCATAGATTGCATTTTTAGAAATGTTGTTGTATGGTGTTGCTCTTTTTATAATTTTCCATGATATGTTGTAATCTATTTTTCTTATCTTTAAGCTTCCAAATATATTTGCTTAATTCTGTTTGGTTTTTATATTTTTTCCTGCTTGAAGGACTGTTTATGGTTTGCATATCTGGTTTTAAAACGGTTAGCCGTGATCCCTATGTATGTTTCTTTATCACTGTCCATTGTTACTGTAGCTTGGTACACAATATTATTGTAGAGACATTTTATTATTCAGAGGGCACTGGTCCTTTTTTTTGTGCAATTACAAGATGTCCTTTCGTCACCCTCTTTGTTGTATTGCTTTTGGTTTTATTGGAAGAATCAATTATATTTTTAAGGTTAGGCATACACGAGTACGATAGCTTGATGGTGTTTTTATTGAATATTTTAGATAGACACACACACACATATATATATATAGAAATATATATATAATATATATGCGCCCAGTTTGTACCCTGAGGAGAGCTCTTTTAGCTTGAAACAAATTTGTAGGTTTTTTAATCCTTCATTTTAAACCTATTTTAAACTATATATATATATATATATATATATATATATATATATAATATATATATATATATATATATATATATAATATATATATATACAGGGCGCCACGACACAAAATAGATCTTTATATAACGACGAAGACGACGTCTACAGAGTCAAGTCCGACACAGGACTAATGGAACTTCACTGAGCTGTGGCTCAAAATCACTACCACACACTGACGGCATCTCTGCCGACGACAAGGCGACAGTCTCCACACAGGAGCTGACGGCTCACACAAAACAGAATGCAGCGACAGCCTAGCCAACAGGTCGCTTGGATTGAAATCTGGGACCCGGCGCACCTAGGCTTGGCGGCAGCGGCGCAGAGCCTGGGCAGACCGCCAAGGACGCTCAGGCTTGCGCGGAGTCCTCCGGCCCAACTGGCTCAGCGGGTAGTCGGTCCCGGGCGCCGTGGCAGGTAGGGTAGTTTTCGGCACTGAGGCCAGCCTCTCCCGCTGACGCAAGGCGGAAAAACAAGGGGGGGGTAGATCACAGCTACTGCCCTGACCCTCAACAAGTGGCAGCCAGTCCCCTTCAGACCAGGGTACACTTCTGCCTGGGGGAAATCTGATTAGCTACCTTGATTATCATGGCTGCAATTCACTACAACCATGACTACATTCATATTCATTAGTCACATCACATTCCACTACAAGTGGGTACAAACACAGCAGCATATTCTTTCTTCATAATTCTGCAACATTCCCTTTTCCGGAATCACAAACACTACAACATTCCTTTTCCGGAATGACAAACACTACCCAGGAAAGGATTTCAATATAAACTTTCAAAATCTAGTTTTCCAAATGGGGAGAAGGATTCCCACCTAGACCCTCTTCAATGAACCTTGAATACAATCATTACACACAATTAATGATTACTTTTCATCAGACTATGAATGTCTTTTGTCACGGCAAAAATGTTCATTCCTTTCTCTTGTATCACGACAAGAATGTTCATTTCATTTCCATATAATCACCAGATTTTAGAAGGTTCTTTTTTTCAAAAGATTCATCAACTTCAATATATGTAAGGGAAAGATTTCCACACATTCTTGTTTACCAACACACAACTATTAAATATTCATATCAAGAGTGAGATAAATACTCATCCACGTCAAAAATCGAAACCAGCATATATGATAGTCTATGCCACTCACTTTGGGAGCTTATTATCCATAGCATCAAAACTCTCCCTCTTCTCGCAAAGCCTAGCTAAACCACATCGGAATAATCACACCTTTTTTTCATCATGAAGTTTCCTAACTAGTTAAGTCACAGAATAAACAAAATCTTTTCTTTTTTTCCCGAAGACCACTCCCTTTAACACTCACTTCATCTATTCATGTTTTCCAAAATAATTTCGTTTTGCTACCCTATCAAGTCATAGGGTAACAGAAAACCAAACAAATACTTTTCTTTTCTAAACAAAACCTTCACAGTGCGCTGAGGAAGTTTCAGTCGCTCCTAAATGGGAATACGGTTTCGGTTTGCTAATAAATATTGAATGATAAATACCTGACTGCCACCCAAAAAACAGATGGTAGTCCCTCTTTGGCTTCTGGGGTAGTTGCGTTGCTGATGTGTAACGAAAAGTTTAAACTCCCCGAAATGGTTTAAACTCCTAGGGAGGTTAAAACTGTTCATTTGTAAATTTTAAATCCCTGGGAGTTAAACTAGAGAATATAAAAAAAACTAAATCGCTTGGGTGTACAGTTAGACTCCCTGGGAGTTTTTTCTGATACACCACCAGAATGACTCCCACCTACTCACACCACCACTACCAGCACCTCGCTACCATCCATGCATCTTATATATATATATATATATATATATATATATATATTATATATAATATATATATATATATATTCGAAGTGTGTGTGTGTGTGTATTCCTACACTAACTTGCCAGATCAAGACTTGTCAGGTAGAATTGTTTCCTTCGATAGTATTGGTTCTGTGAATTCGTCACGTGGCCTGAATTTTTATTGAAAAATGTGTGTGTGTTTTTCTGATTGGCTGGCCGACTGTCGTTTTTAGTTTGGCACACGCACAGCCCCACACCTGTGACGAGTCACTTGACAACTTCATCAGATCGGTCCCAAAAAGCACCCTCCCTCTTGTACAAATTGTACAAAAACAGACCCCCCCCCCACCCCCCCCCCCCCTTCTCTATCCCATGTGTCTCACACACAAATGGCTAATTTATGCCAACCCTTTTTCTCCTCCCTTCTCTGCAAGATGTAACGAATCAATACAAATCATTTTATATCACGTCGCGAGTACTCGACATTCTCTCCCCACCTTCCTTACCTCTCAAAGCCCCCCCCACCCCCCCACCCCCACCCCCACCCTTCACTCCCAATTTGGCGGCATGACACAATGAAAAAATGAATTTGTTTTCCATTTCTACACCATTCGAGTGTAATGGCCTACACTTAATGGGTGACTGTTTGATAGTCGCATAGATTCCATGAGAGAGAGAGAGAGAGAGGAGAGAGAGAGAGAGAGAGAGAGCACTCGAGAGAGAGAACACGCCAAAGACTGAAGGTACAACATTTCTACCAAAGGCATCAAACCATTAATTCATGTATATACAGATTTTACATACATTAATATACAAAAAGGCGTATTAAAAATGTCAAGGACATACATACATGAGCACATGGGTATGTACACGGACATTTCTTTTCCCTGTGATGATGATGATGATGATGATCATGAACATTAAATCCCCTTCTCCATTCTCTTACAGAAAGACATCTGGGAATGGGTGGTGTGGGGAGTCATCGTAGTCATGATCAGATTAACTCCCCCTCTGTTACAAAGTAATACCTAGGAGTCTGAAAAACAACACGTGTGTACACATTAACTCCCAGGGGAGTTATTCTAAACTGTGAAAAACTGACCCCCCTTAGTGGGGCAGTGAGTTAAGTTTTTACACTCCTATGGATTAACTCCGGGAGTTAATCTGGATATAGTACAAAACTAACTCCCGGGGGGGGGGGGGGTTTCATTCTGTTACAGGGTGGGAGTTAAGTCTGATAAATGTACAAAATGACCTCCCCTTTTATGTTTTCAAGAATTTGTTGAGAATTGTATAAAAAAAAGATTTAGAACATTTGAAGTTTTACTGAGTGGAGTTATTTTGGCCACAGGGTGGTAGTCATTCTTAGTTTAACTCTCGGGCGAGGTTAAAACTTACATATAAACAGTTTAATTTCTGGCGAGTTTAAACCATTTGGGGAGTTTAAAACTTTTTCTTTACACTGGAATCACTGCAGAAATAATGCAAAAAACCTACTTAAAACAAAAAACAGAGTTATTAAATAAAACTATAACTGCAAAAAAAAAAAAAAAAAAAAAAAAAAAAAAAAAAAAAAGAAAACTTCAGCCTAAGCGTTTTCAGCGCCCGGCTTAAACAAAGCGCGGGTAAGCAGCAATCAGGTAAACTTTTCAACCGGCTTCCGGACGGACTACCTTCCGATTAGCACGGTTGCACGAAAATTTGTGACTGGATGGGGAACGGTCTGTCACAATTATAATCCACTCAAACATGGAAAAAAATTGCCTTATTAGCTTTGCTCATTGTCTATGTTTGATGGGTAAAAATCATGCTTCTAAGCGTCTTCTATTTCCCCATGCTGCTGTCAAGTGACTATGAGCGATATATTTGTTAGAGACCACAACATTGTAAAGTTTGAAATTTTCCCCGAGTCACGAGTCGTCCGAATGTGCCGCAGTCCCATTTGGCAAATTTAGCATGATTGTTGCTGTTGTTGAGATTAGTTTCATGGGTCCTTCAAGTTGGTAAACTGAGGCATCACTGGTGGGGGGGATACCCTGAGCTGGATACCAAAAGAGGAGAGTAACTGGGAAGTGATTCCCATGTCCAGGGGTATAGCAACATTGTCAATATTCCAGTCCTGCGTCGGAAAGGAAAGCATCCACCCTCCATCAATGGCTATTGACTGGATTCTCCAATGGGCTTGAAGAGAAGCAATCATGGGCAGGTGACCATCGCGATTCAGCGACCGTCGGCCCTACATGTAGATCACGGTAACTATTCAGCCGTGCTTGTCTTGAGGGATGGATACCTTTCGTAAGGCTTTGTATCCAGTAGGTTGTTGCACCTTGTTGCAATAGATCATAGCAAAATACTTTGAATCATCGATCTTGGCTCATGTAAGAGTCTGCTGTTAGCGGTGGTGGGTAGTTTCGGAGAGAATCGAACATGAAGTTGGAATTGGACGTTATGCATTAACCACTCAGAACCCAACGGTTTGTTTGCATTGGGATGTACTTGTGATTCCATGGTTGAATCACAATAAACATGGAGATGGTGTAAATCGTGTGACGAGTGTATGCCAGTGATTCTGTCGCTTGTATACCTCGGGTTCTCTTTGCTGAGAATGGTTATAAGATGCTTGGAGAACCAGGAAAAGCATTGACTCACCAAGGAAAAGTAAACTCATCCTGTCTTGCTGAGGACACATGAACATAATTAGAAAGTGAAGGTGGCCTTGATTTTTTCACCCAGTTTGGGAAAGAAACGGGACACATTTTGATCTTGACCACACTGATGTGAGCAAAACTGACCAACCAAATATTTCATCTTATTCTGTAAAGATGCATATACAAGAGAAATATCCTCAACATCTTAAAGTTTACACATATGGTTCAGTATTGTCTAAATAATCAGTCTGGTTCTGCTTTTTGTTACACCATCACAAAAGGTTGAAAGATATATTCCATCGGAAAAGGCAGATCAATATTTGTCCGCCGAAATATTAGATTATTTATGGCGTTGTCACATTTAATTGACTTGCCACAATCATCAATACTTAAAGTAGTTATTTGTGTGGATTTTAATGTCTGCTCTACAAACCATAAAATTTCCGGATAGCGTTTTCGAATAACTTTCTTGTAAATGAAATATGTCATCTTATTCATGTTTTTAATATGTAAAGGAATTGATTCACCTTTTGTTGGATTCCATCGCATTGTGGTATTTGGGGTAACGAGCTAGCTGATAGATGCGCAAAGAGAGGAGCCAAAAATGAAAAAGTGCGCCACAGTATTTTAACATATCATTTTCTTTACCTGAAGCCAATTAATTGTTTTGAAGCAAATCATTTGGTGCCGAATCAGAAAACACTACAACTAAAGATTAACTATTTAAACGAAGCAAAATGTATTTGTGCATTGCTTTGTACTGTCATTGTCTTGTCTTGTCTTACCTGCATTGTATTTGCTCTGTAATGTAGGCCTATTGATTCCCTTGTGTGAAGTGTACGGCGTTCTAGTGTCTTCCGCATCAGTGTATGTTATTTCCTATAATGCAGTTAATGTTAATGACTACCTGACAAACCTTGATAGGACCTTGTGGCTGGCTGGACTATAAAAAGTAGCTAGAAAGGCAGGTAGATAGATAGATAGATTGATCGATGGTAAGTAGGCAAGTAGATAGATCGATGGATAGATACATACATACCCATACATAGATAGATAGGTAGGTAGACCAGAACAGACAGGACCAGTAAAGGCAAGGACAGTGTAAGATACGTGAAGAGAAGGGAAAATAAGATAAGATAGGATAGGATACGTTAAGACGTGGAAAAGACAGATAAGAGAAAATGATTGTAAGCGATGCAATACGATAAGATAAGAGAAGATGAATAACGTAAAATAAGAAAAAAAAATGGTATCCACCACCAACCACCACCACCACCACCACCCAATTCTAAGTGCATCTGTCAATGATTCAGGGATTACCCCTGCCTCCATACCATCTCCCCTCCTTCCATTCCCTTCTGCAGCTCATGGTGCATCGGAGGGGGGGTGGGGCGGGGGAGGGTAGTCACCCTTGCAGTGCGGGACGGGAGCCGGCATTGGCCCAAAGTCCTATTGAAATGGAGGGTCTTTATCAATTGATAGGCGAGTACAGCGAGGGGTAAAATAAGCAACAGATGGTGTTTTTGCACTGGGGGTTTCAATTTTTGGGTCAGTTCTCTTAGCAAAGCAGCCAGAGTCATGGACGGAACATTACTTAGTCCAGCGTCTCGCGCGTGGCTGTCCGATGCCAGTGCATATGTTTATGGCTTCTGGGACCCAAAACAATGTTCTGCTGATTATGATGATGGCGTTGTTGATTAGTAGCTTCTCTGTAGGTGATTTTTCTATTGAAATGAGAGCACTAATATTAAAAGGGGAAAAGTATCGTGACTCTCTCTCTCACTCACTCTCTCTTTCTCTCTAGTCTCTCTCTCTCTCTCTCTCTCTCTCTCATCACACACACACACACACACACACACACACAAACCACACACACACACACACACACAAGCAAACCACACATGCATGGATACACACACATGCAGGTACATGGAGAGGACAAGGCGCCTGGGCAAGGTAATGTGCTTGTCTTACATTTCATACGACGACCCTATACAGCCGACACCATCTTCTCCTCTACCGTGCTCTCTCTCCTCCCCATGGTCAACGCCTCCACTACAGCCTACGCCCATCTTCTCCTCTACCGTTGCACTCTCCTCTCTCCCCCTGGCCGCTTCATCTGAAACTTTCACTGACACCTTGTGATTAAACTAGTGGCTGATCTTTCAAGCCAATCCTCTGGACCTCATGTTCTCAGCTTATCATGAAGCTTACAGGCGAGAAGAGAAAATAAATGGGATGCAGCCACGTCCAGCCTACATTGACCTACCTCAGCAGCAGGGCGATGGCATGGCCCAGAAAAGGAAAAAAGTCAATATTAGGTCACTTTACATCTAGCTTGGGGGACAGAAGACAGGTATGGTGTAGTATGGGCATGGCCCAGAAAAAGTAAAGATAGGGTCACACTTAAATTCTAGCTTGGAGGCCAGAAGGGTATGGCGTCATCGTAACAGGGCGCGGTTCGCATACCACTTTGAGTTTGCATGGCAATAGTGGAGCATGGCGACTTCAGGCATGACCTATGACTGTGATGGGATCAGTGGGAAGCAAGATGACACGTTCAGAAGTAAATAATTTGTGACCCGCTGTCCAACCTCCAATGCAACTGCTGGTGGAAAAAGGCAGCGGTGAAGGTTACAACAAAGCTTGGTCACTGAAAGTGTTGTGTCGTGCGTGTGGGGTGTGTGTTGGTGTGTGTGTGTGTGTGTGTGTGTGTGAGCTGGTGTGTGTGTGTGGTGGGTGTGGTGTGTGTGTTACATGTTGTGCTTGTGGTGTGTGTGTGTGTGGTGGGTGTGGTGGAGTAGAGAGAGAGACGAGAGAGAGGAGGAGAGCGCGAGAGAGAGAGAGAGAGACGAGCTTGTGTGATGAGGATGTGAATTTTATGATCGTGATCGAAGATGTGGTGTGAGTGTGTGTGTGTGTGTGTGTGGGTGTGGTGAGGTGAATGGCGCGCTTTCTACTTACAAGGAAAATAAACCCGCTCTTACCTTCTCCCCATCTGGCTCTCTCCTGTATCATTACAGCGTGAATACACGTGTTCTCTGAAATGCATACAAACCACATATCCTGTGCCATACTTCCTCTCTCCTCATGTCAGCGCTCCACTGAACTCTTTCACTGACTCGTGGATAAGTGGTGGCTTATATTTCCAGCTATCGTTTGGACATAATGATGTCAGAGTTGCCACGACAGCCCCCTACAGGTGAGAAAGGAATGCGCCACGTCCAGCCTATCTTGACCCACCTCAGCAGCAGGGCTGTGGCGCAAATAATGGGCGGAACAGAAGAAGAAGTGAAGTGTAAACACAAATGCTCAGGCCAAAGACCCACGCCAGGCTTGCAGAGAAGGTTGTTACTGCTGTAACTAGTGTCCCCACGGTTACAAAGAGAACACAAACACCAAAGTCAACTCACGCGTGGACTGCTTCGTACTTGCAGACCAGTGTGTCATACAGGGGAGACATACAGATGGTTATTGGACAGTAAAGACGAGAAGTCGTATAGATAAACCTCCATGTATAAAGTGGATTGCATGCTGGGAGTGGCAGTTTTCAACATCTGCAATTCATTCGACACTGGTGCAAAATTCCCTCCCGACACCCACCAAATTTCTGGATATTAAGGAAGGTCGAAGAGAGAGAGAGCGAGAGAGAGAGAAGAGAAGGAGCGAGAGAGAGAGGACGAGACGAAGAGATGCTACTAGCACCACACAAACCCCACAATACTACAAAAACAAAGAAAAAAACAACACACACACAACACACGAAAACACGCACCACAACAAAAAAAACGAAAACACAAACAAAACAACACAAAAAAAAAACACAACAAAAAAA
>JADBJO010017608.1:20000-37229 GCA_016801955.1 Conus betulinus | reverse complement strand
GGGAGAGGGGATAGAGGACAGGACAGAGATACAGAAAGGACAGAGACGGAAGGAAAGAGACGAAGCAGACAGATGAGCAGAGACGGGCAGACAGACACAGACACACAGATGGACGGACGGACGACACGGGGAGAGAGAATGACACAGACACACACACACACCATAGACACCACACACAGCACACACTAACAGAGACACATCAGACGAGCCAGACACGCGAGAATGATAGCTAGAGTGGGAGGAGAGGAGAGGAGGCTCGAGAGAGAGGGATAGAGAGGACAGACACGGATGATACAGAGACGAGACGGAAAGGAGAGACGGGCGACAGAGACAGACTGATGGAAAATGGACTAATGACAGGACACACACACCACAGACACACACACACACCACACCACACCACAAAATCACACACAGTTACAAAGAACAGACGTAGAAGTTAGAAAGTTTTCGCTTTCGGTTTACTACACCACATGCAAGCTGACACCCCATACAGGTTTGACACGCGTTGTTATCGCCATAGCATCAATAACTCTTTCCCTCAGGGATTGGGAGGAAACCTCAGTGGTCGACTGCGTTGGAAGAGCTCACTCCCCCCCCCCCCCCACCAAATCCCCATTCCCCCGCTCTGTATTGCTGATTTTTGGTTTACTCAGAAACAAGGTCAAAAATTTTGTTGGATTCGCCCGTTTTTTTTTTAAGAAATTTTTGTATTTGTATTTGAAAAGTGGAAACTGATCAAGTGTTACAGAAGAGAAGTGAAATTCAGTGAACACGTGAACACTAAAGTAGAGGTGCTAGGTAACGCTGATTTAACATAGAATAACGAAGCACTTGCACTTGAGTGAATTTGTGACATACGTCTTCTTTGGACTTTACGAACATCAGACACAGTCAGTAACAATACTTCCCGGATGGCAGTCGGCATGGAAATTGTGTGCGGATATCACCATTCACATCCTGACCCGTACGATCAAAGATACATCAAAACGATAGTATGACGAAGACGGTAACAAAACCCTGGTAAGTTAATGGTACATTTTACCGAGATCAGACCATTTAAGTGCAATTTCCTTGGAGAAGAGGTGCAGGTACAAATAAAATATATCACTAAGTATAAAACTAAAGTAGGCCACATACAGAATTATATTTGCCCAGTATAGCTGAATATACGAGGCTATCATTACGGTCCGGTCACACAAAATATGAAGCAGCATCTCAGCAGTAAGTAAAGCAGTGTGTCTTGTTGCGGGAAAAAACCATAACATGTTTTACAAAAAATACTACTGGAATTACTGTAATTTTAGCACTGTTGCAGAAAATATGATAATAATAATAACAAGTAATAATAATAAACGATAAGGCTTCACATTTGTAAATCCGATGCAGCAGATGCGGCAAAACACAGTGTATCTACACGTATGTCATGTCAAATTATGACGACATACGTATGTCAGTTCGTTTAAAGAGCCTGTCAGTCAAAAACAAAACAAACCCAAATACAAAGAAAAAAAAAAAAATTGGATGGAATTGATACCAAAGTTCTCACTGAACTAGACAACTGTCGTCAACTTTTCACCCCAGCGTGCAGGTATCCATTGCGTAACAGCCATATAGAGCGGAACTGATGAAGGTAAAGCCGCTTTCAGACTGCTCTGCTCTTTGCAGCCATGAACATATTCCCAGAAGTGAGAATCTGCCAAGTCGCCCGCAAACAAGTGCTGACCATCACGCACGTCACATGCTTCTTATCGCGTGTATTACCAGGAACCACTGCCATAGCTAGACAAATTTATTGCAGACTGTGATCATGCCTACGGAATACTTTCTGCCTTATTTTTCAGTCGCTCATTTGGTTTTCGGTATCACTTCTAGCATTCGACGTTTTGGTCTACAGTTTAACTTATCCTCAACTGTGCCTACACACCTTGCTCCTGCTCCGGTTGTCCCTTCCACCCTTCGGCTTTTATCATGTTGAGTATGAATTCGTCTTATGTCAATTCAGTAGATGAAATTTCATCTCTTTGTTGAAGATAACTATTATAACATTGACTTTTTGTATTTTCCACTCAGGGTGGGTGGCAGCAATAAACTGTGGGGGTGTTGCTGTTATTTTCCACATAGGATGGCAGTAATAAACTGTGAGGAGTGCTGTTATTTCCACTTTAGGATGTGGCAGTAATAAACTGTGGGGGTTGCTGTTATTTTCCACTCAGTGGTGGCAGCAATAAACTGTGGGGGTTGCAGTAATATTCCACTTTAAACTGCAGGGGTGGCAGCAATGCGCAAAACTGTGGGGTTGCTGTTATTTCCCACTTAGGGTGGCAGCAATAAAACTGTGGGGGTTGCTGTTTTTTCCACTTAGGATGGCAGTAATAAAAACTGCGGGGGGGGGGTGGGGGTAGGGGTGCTGTTATTTTCACTTAGGATGGCAGCAATAAACTGTGGGGGGTTGCTGTTATTTTCCACTTAGAGTGGGCAGTAATAAACGTGGGGGTTGGTTATTTTCCACTTAGGATGGGGGGTTGCTAATAAACTGGGGGGGGGGGGGGGGGGGGTGGGGTGGGGTGGGTGTTTTCCACTTAGGATGGCAGCAACAAACTGTACGGGGTTGCTGTTATTTTCCACTTAGAATGGCAGTAATAAACTGTGGGGGTTGCTGTTATTTTTGTCCACTTAGGATGGCAGTAATAAATCTGTGAGGAATTGTGTTTTTTCCACTTAGGGTTGCAGCAATAAAATGGGGGGGGGGGGGGGGGGGGGGGAGGTTGCTGTTATTTTCCACTGAGGGTGGCTGTTATTTTCCACTTAGGGTGGCAGTAATGTAACTGTGGGGGCTACTGTGACATTGAAAAAATAAACTGTAGCTGCAAGGCGTATTAGGATGGTGATGAACAAACAGAGAGTGCATTGGCCTTGATGAGAGAGAGAGAAAGAGGGAGACACAGAGAGAGAGAGAGGAGAGAGAGAGAGATGAGGAGAGAGAGGGCGAGAGAGAGGGCGAGAGAGAGAGAGAGACAGGACAGAGAGACGACAGACAGACAGAGAGAGAGAGGAGAGCGCGGAAGGGCGAGCAAGACAGATAAGCAGAGGCAGACAGATATAGGTAGTGAGAGGGGGAGGGGTGTGCAGGGAAGGAGGAGGGAGGAGGAGGAGGAGCTAGAGAGAGAGAGAGAGAGAGAGAGAGGAGAGAGAGGAGAGAGAGAGAGGGAGAGAGGAGAGAGAGACGAGAGAGAGAGAGACAGACAGACAGACAGACAGAAAGACAGAGACAGACAGACAGAGAGAGACTATGAATACAAAAAGTACACACACACACACACCACACACACACACACACACACACACACACACACACACAACTACACACACATACACACAACACACTCATACACACACACACGCGCGGCGCGCGCGCACACACACACACACGACAGAGAGAGAGAGAGAGAGAGAGGAGAGAGGAGAGAGAGAGAGAGAGAGACGGGAGAGAGAGGAGAGAGAGAGAGAAGTGGTTTATTGGAAGAGTTGTATAGTTCGAAAGTTTTTTTTTTTCTTTTGATTCAAGGGTTGTCGAGTGGGGGCGGGTGTCGAGTTTTCAGACAGCACGTCATACTTCAAATCTTTTTTTTTTCTACTGTTATACATATAACTACGAAATTATTTCCACAAAAACGTAGATAGGCAACAAAAGAAAGAAAAAGTAGGCGCGTACTCTCTGTACATGCAATGCATATTTTGAAACAAACTCTGAGGGAAAAAAAACCCATCATGAATCAAGTGTGTGTGTGTGTGTGTGTGGTGTGTGTGTGTGTGTGTGTGTGTGTGTGTGCATGATTGTAGTTATCACAAAGTTTGCAATAAAAATGATTGATATGTATGTGTGTATGTGCGTATGTAGGTATGTAAGTATGTATGTATGTAGGTACGTAAGTATATATTTGTGTATGTATGCACGTACGCTGATATGTATACATGCATGTGTATATGTATGCATGTACGTGTGTACATAGGTACGTGCATACGTGGTGTGTGTGTGTGTGTGGTGTGTGTGTGTGTGTGGTGTGTGTGTGTGTGTGTCTACCTGTTGTCTGTCTGTCTGTTCTGTTTACCTCTGTGTCTATCTTTTGTTTATCTATGCTATCATCTATCAGCGAGAGGAGAGAGAGAGAGAGAGAGGAGAGAGAGAGTGGAGATGAGAGAGAGGAGAGAGAGAGAGAGAGAGATGGTAGGTTAATACAGAACAAAGAGGCAAAAAACAACAAAAAAAAACACAAACAAACAAAAAAAAACAACACAAAAAGACGCGTCTGTGTTATAGGCACTATGGACCTTATGCCTGCAATGGTATAATGGGTTGCATCGACCATCATGTTGTGGTGGGCATACAGTGAATGGTTTATACTATATATCGGCAATTAGTGGATGATTTATCCGGCATATTGTAGCGAGTTGTGCTATATCAGTCATGCTGTGCTGGGTGGTACTGTGACATGATATGTCGTGTTGAAGAGTGCTTGTTCTTAGCGATGCATCAAGATTCAGGGAAGCTACAATACATGCAGAAAAAATGTTTCAGTACAGTATTACCAGACAGAAGAGTCCACAATCCCTATTGTTTACACTTCAGACGTTGTAGCCGGCCGTTTTGTCCGACCCGGCCGTTTTGTCCGAGGTTGGACAAAAACGGCCGGGTCGGACAAAACGGCCGGCTACAGACGTCATTAATAAACTGCTGTGAGTTTGTTCTGAAAATATCTGGATGTTTTCATAGTTTTATGGATATTTTCCCTTTTTCTGTTTAGACTTTCTTTGGGGTACTATTTTTTTTTTTTTTTTTTTTTTTTTTTTTTTTTTTTTTTACTTTCGGGTTCTGCCTTTGGACTTTGCTTCGGGGTTTTGCTTTGGGGTTTTGCTTGCTTTGGGTTTTTGCGTTTTGGATTTGCTTTTTTTTGCTGCTTTCGGATTTTGCTTTGGGGTTTTCGTTTTTCGTTTTTTTTTTTTTGCACCTGGCACAATGTTGTCAAAGAATATTGACAAATCACACACACAGAATTGGAAGCGAAATATGAAAGACGCACAGTGAAACGTATGTAAGCAAATCCAAGGCATCGGTCACAAAGAGGAGTAAAAGACTCTGAAATTACTGTCTGAAAAGTAACGGGGTGCCTGACAGGCCGGCTGAAAGCCGCTGCCTGTCTGTGGTATTGACTTGAGGAGGGGTCGCAGAACGCACCCTGGTTTACGACCCTTCACCAGAATATGGACAGGCAGACACAGCATCCTGAAAGAGAAGAGGCAGTAAGGGGGGGGGGGGGGGGGGGGGGGGGGGGGGGGGGGGGAGGGAGGGAGGGGGGACTGTCAAGGGCAGAAGAACTTATTCGGATCAGCTAATGAAGTACAAAACACGTTCAACAAGAAAAGATGATGGGGGTGGGGGTGGGGAGGGGAGGGAGGGGGATATGTGTAGTGAGGGACAGTTTGTTTACCATCAGTACTTGCTTATGACGTACGTATTTATGTTTTTTTTTTTTATATATACAGGTTGATTTGAGATTATTTTGTTACATTTTTGGAAAGGGGATCAGTCAAGGGTGTGTGTGTGTGGTGTGTGTGTGTGTGGTGTGTGTGTGTGTGTGTGGTGTGTGTGTGTGTTGTTGTGTGTGTGTGTGTGTGTGTGTGTGTGTGTGTGTGTGTGTGTGTGTGTGTTGTGGTGTGTTGTGTGTGTGTGTGTGTTGTGGTGTGTGTGTGTGTGTGTGTGGTGTGTGAGAGAGAGAGAGAGAGAGAGAGAGAGAGAGAGCGAGAGAGAGAGAGAGAGAGAGCGAGAGAGAGACAGAAGGGAGAGAGGAGAGAGAGAGAGAGAGAGACAGAGACAGAGACAGATCTAGAATTTATTCCATGTTGGAAAGAATACTGATGCAAGGCCTAGGAAAAAACGGATTATAGCAGAAGCAGTAAGATGATGGAGGAGTTGGGTAGGAGGGGGGGGTAGGGGGGGGGGAGGGATTATTAAGAAGTGCGAGAGACAGACAGCCAGACAGCCAGCCAGCCAGACAGACAGACAGACAGTGATTGAGAGGGCCGTCAACATCGCCTTTGGAGCCAGCCGTTGTGATCCCTGCCCAAAGCTGCAGGTAAAGAGAGAGATAACGCTACCACCGCCAGATCAAAGGAGCAGGCACCGCGGATAAACAGTACTTCTTTGAGTCTCGGTGATGGGGAACAGAGTGGTAAAAAAAAACAAAAAAAAAAAAACGGTAGCAGCCCTCCATCCTCTCCCCTTACCCCCACCTCTTCTATCCCCGGACCCACTCCAAAAGGAAAATTCGTTCACTGTTGACTCTGTACTTGTGCACTGAGAAGTACTTGTGCACCGAGAAGGTTAACAAGTACTTGTGCACTGAGGTCAACAAGTACTTGTGCACTAAGAAGGTTAGCAGGTACTTGTGCACTGAGAAGGTTAGCAAGTACTTGTGCACCGAGAAGGTTAGCAAGTACTTGTGTACCAAGTTAGCAAGTACTTGTGCACTTAGAAAGTTAACAAGTGGAGGCTGCCGTTTCGATCTCATAGTCAAGGAACCCTGACGATTCATGTTGATGAAACGCTCCGTACTTGCTCACGAAAAAAAAAAAAGATGATTGGGGGGAGGGGGGGGGGGGGATATTATTATTTCTTTATGTGCATACTTGCCTTCCCTGTATATATACATGTTGGAATGCAAATTTTACAAGAAAGTTTTTTAAAATTATTATGTGTAGTGAGAGATAATCTGTTTTACCTGCTCTTGATGTATTTCTGTTATGTGGCGATATTTTTTTTTTAAGGTTTGATTTCAGATTATTATCTGTTAGATTTGGGTAAAGATTTAGGAATGTGTGTGTGTGTGTGTGTGTGTGTGTGTGTGTGTGTGTGTGTGATATCTTTAGAATTTCCTCCTGATCCATGCTTGCCAAGAATATAGATTCAAGGTCTAGAAAAACAGGTTATAGAAGGAGCGGTCAGACAGACGATTACTGGTGTGCTCTTCATCAACATGAGTATAGTATACATGGGGCTCCTCTCTCTCTCTGTCTGTCTCTCTGTCTCTGTCTCTCTCTGTCTCACTCTGCCTCTCTCTCTTCTATCTCTCTCTCTCTCTCTCTTCTCTCCTCTCTCTCTCTCTCTCTCGTGTGTGTGTGTGTGTGTGTGTGTGTGTGTGTGTGTGTGTGTGTGTGTGTGTGTTTCACTGTCCTTCCGGTTAAACACGCGTACACACACACACACACACACACACACACACACACACACACACACACACACACACAACACACACATATATATATATATATATATATACTTTTTTTTTATCAATGCCTAACCCTCTTTGTACGCACAAGGTCAGCCACGCATGTTAAAGATTCCCGTGACCCTTGTCAGGTCAGGTCTAATGCCCAAGACCAGCTACGTTATGTTTAAGATCCTGTGACCCATGTCAGGTCCAGTTTAACGCACGAGATCAGCTAAGTATGTAAAAAAAAAATCCCGTGACCTATGTCAGGTCAAGTTTAAAACACGAGATCAGCTACATACGTGAAGAATCCTGTGACCCATGGCCAGGTCAAATTTAACGCACAAGATGGGCTACGTATTGAAAAGATCTAGTGACCCATGTCAGGTCAAGTGTAACGCACAAGAGCAACTACGTATGTAAAAGATCCAGTGATCCATTGTCAGGTCAAGTGTCACGCACAAGATGGGCTACGTATGTAAAAGATCCAGTGACCCATGTCAGGATCAAGTGTAACGCGCAAGATGGGCTACGTAGGTAAAAGATCTAGTGACCCATGTCAGGTCAAGCGTAACGCACAAGATCAGCTACGTATGTAAAAGATCCAGAGATCCGTGTCAGGTCAAGTTTAACGCACAAGATCAGCTACGTATGTAAAAGATCCAGTGACCCATGTCGGGTCAAGTTTAACAATACAGATGGGCTACGTATGTGAAAGATCCAGTGATTATCTCGGTCAAGTTTAACGCACAAAGATGGGCTACATATAATGTGAAAGATCTTAAGTGTACCTATGTCAGGTCAAGTTTAACGCCACATTAAGATCAGCTACATATGTGAAAGATCCAGTGACCCATGCCAGGTCAAGTGTAACGCTCAAAATGGCTGAGTATGTAAAAGAACCAGGACCCATGTCAGGTTAAGTTTAACGCACAAGGGCTACATATGGCTACGTCTCGTGACCCATGTCAGGTCAACTTTAACGCACAAGATTGGCTACGTATGTGAAGGATCCCGTGACCCATGTCCAGGTCAAGTTTGACGCACAAGATGGGCTACATATGTGAAAAGATCCATGACCCATGCCAGTTCAAGTTTGACGCACAAAATGGGCTACGTATGTGAAAGATCCTGTGACCACATGTTAGGTCAAGTGTAACGCACAAGATCAGCTACGTATTTAAAAATCCAGTGACCCATGTCAGGTCAAGTTTAACGCACAAAATCAGCTACGTATGTAAAAGATCCTGTGACCCATGTTAGGTCAAGTGTAACGCACAAGATCAGCTACGTATATAAAAACATCCAGTGACCCATGTCAGGTCAAGTTTAACGCGCACAAAGTCAGCTACGTATGTAAAAGATCCTGTGACCCATGTTAGGTCAAGTGTAACGCACAAGATCAGCTACGTATATAAAATATCCAGTGACCCATGTCAGGTCAAGTTTAAACGCACAAAATCAGCTACGTATGTGAAAGATCCTGTGACCTATGTCAGGTGAAGTGGTTTAGAGCTCAGCAGACTACGGAGGCCTCATCAGGATTGATGTCAAGCAGCAGGGGAGGGTTGAGGGAGGGTAGAGGTGGGTTACGGAAATACAACAATCTAACCCCCCCCCTCCATCCCCCAAAACGTCAAGGATATGTTTAGATTGGGGGCCACATTGCCAGCCTATCTAGCCTCCTAGCTGTCCGTTGGAATGTTTTGATCTCTCAAGCAGCAGGAAGAGCGTGTTTGTTGCTCAGTATCATTTCTTCCCTGACTGTGAGTCATAGGGCAAGAGGTGACGGACGCAGTCAGGGCTGTCTACACACACACACACACCACACACACACACACACACACACACACACACACCCACACACACAAACCACACACACACACACACACCACACACACACACACACACACACACACACACACACACACCTTAAGCCATGCCTAGCGGAGCGGAGATAATAATTATTATGGTCACCAGCCCTGTCCTTCATGCTATCCATCCAGGATTTCTTCCGTCTTCCGCCTGTCTCTAAAACATCCCACCCTTCACTGTGCCGTGCAGTATGGTCTTCGACAGGGGCCGTCATGGCGATGTACATGATGCTGTTGTATTTGTTTTGTCCGTCGAGACGACGAAGACCATCTAGTCATCCTGGAATCAGGGGTGAGTGCATAGAGGCTGGTCAGGTCGATCTGCGCCCGGAAAGACCTATCACAGTACGGACAGAGGATGGTGGCGGCAGTTGGAGATCTGCTGACACTGGTCTTCCTGATCATCCTGCGCTGCTCATCTGCAGCAATATTCTGTTACTTCCACAGGTTTCTGCACCTTTGCACATGATGGTACTGGCAAGGCAAAATGCAAGTTTATTCACAGAAAAAAGATCTAAAGCAACACAGATTTTATATTCAATATAAAACTGACCAGTCAATTTTCGAGAAAAAAAAAAAGGCCATTCTCTTCTGACGTAACAAACAGCACACAACGCTCAAGACAATAATTCAATGGTAATAGCAATATGAGAATCGAGCCAGCCTGTTATGTAGTGTTGATGGCTACAAGATATTATTGTCTGCCAGAACTGAGTGAAAGAAAATCTGAAATGAGACACGAAACAGTAGACAGTAAATAAAGAAATTTATTGTTTATGTTCCCTGCTTCATTTAAGATTTCCTTTTCATACCAGTCAAACTCAGGTTTTCTGTGTTCATTACTGTTCGTCCGTGTGTTTGTATAAATATATTCAAGATCAAAAAGGCTGTGCCAGTCTTGAATGAATGTTAATTGTGTTTAGGTCTATCTCAATCCAGTTATTGGTGCTATGTAGATGTGTCAAGTACAAAGTTTATGGGCAAGCTTGGAACATCCTTTTTTTTGGGGGGGGGGGGGGGGGGGGGGGGGGGGGGGGGGGGGGGGAGGGGGGGGTGGGGGGGGGGGGGGGAGGGGGGGGGGGGCTGGGGGGAGGTTTCCGGGTTTGTTGTGTGTGTGCTCTGTGTTCTCATTTCTGCCAGGCGATTCGGTGTCGTAAGCAAACATTCGTTTGGAGTCATGAGCCTGTGGTTATCATTTATCGTGGGATCAAGGGTGACTCCGCTTGTTTTGCTATTTGCCAGCCTTTGTGTTGACTTGTGCCTGATTGATCATATGCCTTCTGCTCCTGTATCAGTAGAGGAAAACTCGACAGAAAAAACTCAGTTTTGAAATATCACTGTTGATCATGGTTAATCACTGTGTGGGTCCCAGCGGTTCGCTAAGCTTGGAATATGACACATTTTATCTGGCCCATCTCTAACAAAATCGCCCCGAAGTCGTCTTAGTCTTAGCTGAGCGATATGGCCACAAACGGTTAGGTGTTTCAGTTCCATTATTTTGACCTGAGGGTAAGATTAGCTTCCTCTGTGATAATCTGTCGTAAACAGGCTGGATTGTAAGGTCTTTGGGAATGCTGTAATCGAGCGGTCTGTTTCAGCCACACAATTACTGCCACTGCTTTCTTTTCTTTTTTTTTTTAACTAAAGAATGTGCCGTTTTACTTGTTCAGACAGTAGGTTTTGAGTCACTGTCATGCTGTGCGAAGTGTGGGGTAAACAGTAGGGGAATGCTGCCCGTCCTTCGCTTGGGGAAACCAACCCAGCACGACCATTAGTGTTTAGTTTAGACGGTTGTTTTAAAATAGCTGTCATGCACCCTTGATTGGGCTTCGGTGGTCCGGAACTGGGCTAAAACCCTTATGAATGGGGCGTGACGGACCTGGCCGCCAGGCCAGTTGTTGTTGTTGTTGCTTTTGGGAGGGGGAGTGCATTTTGTGACATGTTTGTGATTATAAGCTTAATTCCCTTCTGTTTTCGTAAAGTAAATAGTGCTCAAACCGTTCACAAATTTTGAGCGTGAGTGATTTCATGTTTAGGGATGATGGAAAATAACATAATGTAAAACATAAAATGATGAGATCTATCCTGAAGAAGCTTCCTGTAGTCAGCGGACGACAAACAGTGTGACCTGACTTTAATGATGAGAAAACAAGCGGGCCATCCTATCCATGCTGCCCCTTCGGTGGTTTCCAGAAGTTAGCTGAAGACACTGATGCTCATCCAGCACTCTGACAACCCCCCGGAACGCCAGAGAAATGTGTCTGACCAGACCACCTGAATCCAAGCAGGAGGACGAACGTCGAGAGCGATCGTAATTTAACCTTACGGGGCTGACCACGCGCTGTTACGGTACGTTTTTTGTCGTCCCGATACGTTTTGTCGTCGGCGACGAAAAGTTCCTGTGTTTCGTCACTTGGCCATGTTGTGACGGCCAAATTTTGTCGTCTCGAACATTTTGTCGTTGACGCAGTGCCTGCGTTTCGTCATTTATTGTCGCCTGGGATGACAGATTGTGCCGGCGTGTACACTGAGAGCGCACTGTTTTGCCCTTCGGTGTTATGTTGAAAAGTTTGAGTTCGGTGTAAACTGGATTCGTTGGCGCCTGGTTGTAGGTTCCAGCCAGTGTGAACTGGAAAGTAAAGGCTTCTTTCAAGGCCTGTGTGTGTGTGTGTGTGTGTGTGTGTGTGTGGGTGTGTGTGTGTGTGCGTGTGTGGTGTGAGGACAGAGGAGAGAGAGAGAGGGGGAGAGAGGGGGAGAGAGATGAGAGGGAGAGAGAGGCAGAGACCAGGACAGACACAGAGACAGAGACAAAAAAAAGACAGACAGAGACAGACAGACAGAGGTTTCGAAACTGCACGTATGTTTGAATCTGTTTGTTAGAACGACAGGGAATTTGATCAGTTTTCAAAGCAAACAGTTTGTCGTTTGTTTTGTGTTTCTCTCTCTCTCTCTCTCTCTCTCTCTCTCTCTCTATCTCTCTCTATATCTATCTCTCTCTCTCTGAGGTAGCAGGGAAACACCGATGACGGTAAGTTGTACGTTCGTATGTCTGCCTTAGAGTGCTTCTTAATCCGTGTCTGTCCATGCAAAACTTTCTTCTATTTTGCCAATGATGAATGGCCCGATTTTTTCGTGCGCAGTTTACTGCAGGAGGGTTGTCGGGGACATGTCGATGTGACTCCCACAGCGCCGGAACTAGTGATTATGAATTTCGAAGGTTATGAAAAAACCAGGTGAAAAAACAATATAGACAGTATGCTTACTTTCAAAGTGAGGGATGCGTGCAGATGGGAAATTGAAACAAATTTCTCAAAAGAACGCCATTGGTGCTGAAAAGCTACAGCTATGGTTCCGGCCCAACCCGCTGAGCATAATCGCACAGTCTACGAAGAGGGGACTTTTACTGGTTCTGTCGGATTCGCTGTCAGCTTTGGAGGCCATAGCTGACCGCAGCCTCCATTATCCCGAAACTTCTCCACTTCTTTGAACTTTTTACCAGGTTGAAAGTGGAGTGGAGGTGTTACAACATTGTTTGGCTTGGGTTCCCGGTCGTGTTGGCCATCAGAGGGGAATGAAATGGCTGATCAGCCTGGCCATTAATGCCACAACAGGAAAATTGTCCAAACTATATAACCCCTGCTCAGATCTGAAACCCCAAATTAACGATTATGTCAGAGACCTCTGGCAGGAGGATTGGAATACACAGATGATAATAAAACTCTTTCTGATCCGTCCAAACCTTAAGGAATTCCTCTCATCTATGTCTGGCGGTTGTTTGTAAAGAAGAAAAGAAAACAGTTCTATGCTGGCTGCACACTGGCCATTCGTATTTACCCATTTTATACCTTTTAAAGAGTGAAGAAGCTCCATGGCGCATTCCATGTCATGTGCCACTCACAATGAAACATGTTTTTTTAGAGTGTTGGAACTTGCATGATGTGAGACACAAACATTTTACAGCAGATTCCATGAAAACCTTGTTGAGAGACGTTCCACCTGACACGATCTTTGAGTTCTTGAAAGGGATTAACATTTTTCATCGGATCTGAGATTTTTAACAGTGGAAAGATTTTAAACATACTTTCAGATGGGTTTTTCGATGTATTTTAAAAGAATTGTGTGCATGATTGACTTGTGAGTTGATTTTAACGTGGTGACAGCCCTGATGTGGCCCTTTGCGGTCGGCTGGGCTATAAGCAACATTATCTTATCTTATCTTAGTAAGAAATGATAGCTGAAGAACAATTGTTCTTAGCCTACAGTTCGCTCATTACACGTGGATCGCAAACCTTTAATTTCCCACGAACTGTTTTCACCCTGTCTCCGCTCATGCCGCCCTGCCAGATCATGCTCCTGAGGTGATCCATGTGTGTCTGAAGAGATCAGCTGGAGACATCTCCACGGTTTAGTTCCAGCTTCAGAGGATGGTTTTATCTGCACTCTTCCTCATTTTTTTTCCGTTCGTGGTAGTTTTGTTCTGAGCACTTCCTACAAATCTTGGAGAGGGGGAGGAGCGCCACCAAGCGTGTCCACACATGACAGGCAGTCAGACAGTCACTTGTCGGATCGGTCAACCCCTGGGGCCGTACTTAAATTTCGTGGGTAACGGGGAAGTTACCTACTATCTCGTTGTAAGCTCGAAAGTCCGTTACTTGCAGATCCATATGTCGAGAGTAACCTTTAATCTCGTGGTTTGCAGTGGGTGAGGGTGGGGTAACGTACACGTAGAGGATAGGGCATGAGTTCGTCCGTGGGTTAGATCAAAACAAAGCCATTGGACACGTTCAATGATCACGAACTTCACGCAAAGTGAAGATTTCGTCATCACAACATCTTTCAGCTGACACACACTCTCCGAGAAGATATTGCATTTGATTTGTACAGACTGAGACACCGGAACTCGGCCCCCTGCTCTACAAGTGTGTCTGCTACGATAGTTGGCTTAGCTCTTGGTTAGCTGTGTGGTGTGTGTGTGTGTAGTGTGTGTTGTGTGTGTGTGTGTGTGTGTAGGCTAAATCTGTCTTCGTGCCTGTGTGTGTCACTGTGTTGTGTCAGTGTGTGTGTGTGTGTGTGTGTGTGTGTGTGTGTGGTGTGTGCGCGCGTGCGTGTGTGTGTGTGTGTGTTTATGGCCTTTTAATAGTTTTATCAACCTTGTTTTTAGTTAGCTGCTTTTTCAGTCTTCGTGTGTGTCTGTGTCAGCGTGTTTGTGGGCACGCGCAGAAGGTTGGGGGTTATCAAGACACATGCGCAGAAGGAGGGAATCCCTCTTTTTATCTGACCTTCACCCTTTACATTCTGGACACTTCGTAGGTAGAAACCGAGACAAAACCCAGAGGATATAGGTACAAAAGTAGAATGCGCTGAACCCATGGGTACCCAGGAGTTAATCTCGTCGTAGAAGTAGGTTTACCGACGACATGTAAGTACGGCCCCTGGATTGCCACAGACCGCGAACAGTGGATTACTGTGACGCGAGGTGGACGTAAAAACCATGTAACTGGGTCATCAATCATAAGGGGAACAAACTTGAAAAAAGCAAAAAAAAACAACAAAAAACAAAAAGTACTGTACCGCCGAACTGAAATGACAGACAAATTACTGGACAAAACACGACGCGTTTCGACCTCTTTGGTCTTCTTTGGGCAAAGACAAACAACATGAAGACAATGAAACGAAGAAAGAACAATTACTTATCACCTCAAATTGGATGCGAAATGGGTGTGGAATGAAAAACGAGGGCTGCTGGGGAAGAGGCACTGGGCGCACCTGGGCGCACTGGAACGCAAATGGGATTGGGCGCAGTTGGGAGCAAAATGAACGTGGAATGGAAACGAGTTCTTCTGGGAAAGAGACGAGGCTGCGTGGGAGGAAGAGGAACCTTATCATCGGGACACGGATCGCCAGTAAACAAGTGAAGGAGCTTGACCTATACCTTCTCAGATTCTTGCAGGGGTATTCTAGGACTATACCTGCAGGGGAGACGGACAGATCTGGAACAGACCATCATGGTGGAAGAAGGTCACGGGGGTGTGTGGGCATGGTACAGGTGACTCCTAACTCCATTAGCATGGCTGACGGTGATCCAGCATCCAGCAGAACTAGTGCCGTACGTAGCATCGCCATCAGTCAAGCGTGTGCTTCAAGCAGGAGACCAACCGAGGATGAAGCAGGTGGAAACTGAATAATAAGAAGATAGAGGGCATTGTCAAGAAGGGCGCTGAAAGACTTCTCTGGTCAGCGAATTTCGTTCGTTTGAGTTGGACACACCACCCCCTTGCCCCCCCCTGTCTTTCTCTCAGTTGCTTCCCTCTGTCTGACTGATCTCTCTCTCTCTCTCTCTCTCTCTCTTCTCTTCTCTCTCTCTCTCTCTCTCTCTCTGCATGCAGTGACACAATGTTGGTTGCGTCTTTATTTACATTCTCACACAGGATAAAGCATGATGTATGTGTGATTGGCCACGGGAGGGCTCATTTAAACCGATGCTCTCTCTCTCTCTCTCTTCGCCTCTCTCTCTCTCTCTCTCTCCTCTCTCTCTCCTGTCAGTTTAATTATGGGTAGAGTACACATTTCTGGCCCCTTAACAGGTTGACTAAAAACAATGGACCAAAACGAGGGGTATGCTGCACACCCTAGATGCAAAATCATTGTGGCTTGTCTCACGGGGCATTACGGATGTTGTTTGTTGGCTCTTGATCTTTCCTTTTGATGTATACTGGTCTGACATGACAGAAAAAAACTTTAATCACGTCTAAGAAAAAACTATCCATTTTCTCTTCCACTTTTTTTTCTTCTTGTCTGACTGTCTTTATTCATTAGGAGCACCAGAAGACGGACTGTGAACGCCACGCACGAGATAGAGACGAGAGAGAGAGGATAGAGAGAGAGAGAGAGGAGAGATGAGGAGGTGATGGAGGTAGAGTGGGGGGGGGGAGGGGGGGGTGGGAATACGAAGTCTTGAAATTACTGTACTGTCGCGTGACTGTATGCGGAACCGTAACCGATCTTTAGGAGAAAAAAAGTTGTTGTTTTTTTTCCCGCTATATTTTTGTGTGTGCCTTTTTTCTTTCTTTCTCTTTTTGCCTTTTTTTTCTTTCTATTCTCGCGTCGCTTTCTTTTTTTTTTCTATCGTCCTGATTTTTTTTTTTAAACTTTCTTCTTCCAGCGGTTTTTTGTTCTGTCCGGCACCACATCGACCTATTTTTGTCTGTCTGCAGTCTGCACCACCATGAGCTCACTCCCTTAATGTGCCACGAAACACCCTAGCCAATCATCTTGGTGTAAAATCGGGCCAGCCCCCCGACCGGCAGTCCCCAGAGAGAGTTTTTCCCGCATATCGTTGTGAAAGGCCTGCACACGAGGAGACCTGCGCCTGCTGCCTTTTCGTCACTGTCTTGGTGGTGACAGGGCGCCTGTTCTAAGCTCAGCATCGCGGCGTTGTACATTTCCCATCAAGCATCTCTTTGTTCTGTCACCACCCACCAACGACTCTCTCCATTTGACGCATCCCCGGCTCCCTTATGCATCTCTTTGACGAACCACCCACCAAGCATCCTCGTTGACGCATCGGGCAACCACCGGACGCAAGCATCTCGTTGAAGTCGACACCCCCACCGGAGCATCGTCTGCGATTGCACCGTCCGCCAAGCATCTCTTTGACGAGGCCCACCCACCAAGCAGCCTCTGCGGCGACATCACCCACCAAGACATCTCTTTGGCGACACCACCCCCAAAAGCATCTCTTTACGACACCACCCACCAAGCATCTCTTTGACACCCCACCCAAAGCATCTCTTTGACGACACCACCCACCAAGCATCTCTTTGACGACACCACCACCAGCTATCTTGAGACACACCTACAACACTCATGGCGACACCACCCATCAAGCGTCTCTTTGCGACACACTCCCAAGCACCTGTTCGACGACACCACCAACAAGCATCTCTCTGCCACGGTCTGCTTCACGGGCCCCAGCGTCAGTCAGGTCTCGTCCGGAAGGACCCCACCACGTCTCCAGCCAGGGTGAGCAAGCTCTTCCGTGCGATGACATCGGTGACGGATCGCCGCCATCCGGGATATGGGGTGGG
>JADBJO010017608.1:0-15000 GCA_016801955.1 Conus betulinus | reverse complement strand
AGAGAGAGAAAGACAGACAGACAGAGAGAGAGAGAGAGAGGAGAGAGAGAGAGAGCAAGCGTTTCTCTCTATCTTTGAATTGCCCTTGTCTTAAACCTCATTATCTTTGACTGCTGAGTGTTATTTCACAACGCTTTCTCTGCCTACCTTACCCTCCACCCATTGCACGCTGCTGCTGAGCTTCAGGCCCTTCTGACTTTGGTGATGATCAATCAGGAAACAGAGAGAGAAGGTTCTGACTATGTGATGATCAGTCAGGAAACAGAGAGAAGGTTCTGACTTTGGTGATGATCAATCAGGAAACAGAGAGAAGGTTCTGACTTTGGTGATGATCAATCAGGAAACAGAGAGAAGGCTCTGACTTTGGTGATGATCAATCAGGAAACAGAAGGTTCTGACTTTGGTGATGATCAATCAGGAAACAGAGAGAAGGTTCTGACTTTGGTGATGATCAATCAGGAAACAGAGAGAAGGTTCTGACTTTGGTGATGATCAATCAGGAAACAGAGAGAAGGCTCTGACTTTGGTGATGATCAATCAGGAAACAGAGAGAAGCTCTGACTTTGGTGATGATCAATCAGGAAACAGAGAGAAGGCTCTGACTTTGGTGATGATCAATCAGGAAACAAAGAGAAAGAAGCAGATGGGCATGGGAAGGGAGGGAGAGGAAGCACAGACGGAGACATGCACAGAGAGACAAGAAGCAAAACAGAGAACACAGGAGAGAGAGAGAGAGAGAGAGAGAGAGAGAGAGAGAGAGGACGAGAGAGAGAGAGACACACACACACACACACACACACACACACACACACACACACACACACACACACACACACACACGCACACACACACACACACACACACACACACACACACACACACACACACACACACACAACACACACACACGCACACACATACGCACACACACACACACGCACTCTCTCTCTCTCTCTCTCTCACAGAGGAGGAGAGAGAGAGAGAGAGAGAGAGAGAGGAGAGAGAGGAGAGAGAGAGAGAGAGAGAGAGAGAGGGGCGGGTTTTGGTTATTTTTTTATACGAAATTCAGTAACGTTTTATGATTGCCAGCCTGACATTTTCACAGATGTCATTGTCGAACATGAGCCCGAAACATCATTAAATTAGTTTTATCACCAACGCAGAAGAAGCTTTGCCGAGTATTGTCATGTTACTGGTGTTGATTTCTGTGTTGATCTTCTTTGTGTGTGTGTGTGTGTGTGTGGTGTGTGTGTGTGTGTGTGTGTGTGTGTGAGTGTTTGTCCCTGCTCCCTCTGTACATCTGCATCTCCTTTTCCCTTCTTTTCCTACACATCACTGCATGACCATCATCATTTCCACCTCTCTCTCTCTCTCTCTCTCTCTCTCTCTCTCTCTCTCTCTCTCTCTCTCTCTCTCTCTCTCTCTCTCTCATCCGCAACACCCCTTCGTCCACATAACCCTTGATCCTCACTCCCCCACTATTCGTACACTCCTAACACACCCCTCCTCTGCAACCCTCGTCTCCCTCACCTTTCTCACCCCCTGATCGTCATTGCTCTCCACAATCCTCCCCCCCCCCCTTTCCCCTTTCCCGATTTCCCCTCCATCCCTCCCCATTCATCCTTCTCAGCTTCTCGACCTACCCCCCCCCCCCCCCCCCCCCCCAATCATTTCCACAAAACCTGTCTCCCGTTCCCATGACCCCCCGTTGCCCGATCCACGATCCACATCATTCCCGAGATCCTCATCCGAACATCCCCCCCCCCACCCCCCACCTTACGACCACGGTGGTTCTAGACGACCCACACTCACCCCCACCCACAACCCACAACAGTGCTACGATTAACGGATGTTTCCTTGATCCCCATCACCAGCAGGTCCCCCCCCCCCCCCCCACCCCTCTCCCCCACTATAAGCGTTCAGCTTGTGCTGCTCACTTTGTATTGTGTAAACATAGTACGTACCTGTGATTAAAGATTTGTTTAAACCAGCCCCCCCCCCCCCTACCTACACACACACACACACACACACTCTCTCTCTGTTGGGAAGAACTGGATGGCGATGGTGTGTGGTGAATGAAACGTCCACTCTATCAGTCAGCATCCTCCACACAGGGGTTAACGTACCTGAGCTCTTCTGGTCATGGTAACGACTCTTGAGGGAACACGGTACAGGGAGGGGGGGGGGGAGGGGGGGGGGAGAGAAGAAGGTGGGGGTCAGGAGCATAGTGGGACAGAGAGCAAATGATAAGCAAGAAAGAGAGAGAGAGAGGGGGGGGGGGGACGGGGGGAGGGCGCGGCGGGGGGGGGGGGGGGGGGGGGGGGGGGGGGGGGGGTGGGGCCGTGCTGGAGCGAGGGCGACGGGAGAGAGGGAGGGAAGGAAAGAGAGACAGACAGAATAAAGATTCGTGTCTCTGAAGTAAGTCATGTCTTGTCTACCAGTGTGTCCGTTCTTCTTGGTCTTGCAAGACCGTTTTGCAGAGAGAGAGAGAGAGAGAGAGAGAGAGAGAGAGAGAGAGAGAGACAGAGACAGAGACAGACAGAGTGACAGACAGAGAGACAGATGCGTGTCTGTCTGTCTCTTTCAGTTGCATTTGTCCTAAGCTGATTATCTCAAGGGCTTACTTATTTTCATGCTTTTTTTTTCCTCTTAGCTCACTGCTCATCGCACGTTGTTGGTTAGTGTCAGGCCCTCTGACTAGTGTCAGTATCAACAAGGAAACACAGAGGGACGGGAAGAAGGTGAGAAGTGGGGGGGGCGGGGGGGGAGGGGTAGGACTGGAAGCAGCAGGAAGTACAGACGCAGATGTAAAGTATAAGACAAGAGACAAAAACAGATGTACTATCATGATCTTTTTACGAAATTAATCAAGTTTAACATTTCCCGTTCAGATACTTCCACCCATATCATTGTCGAACATGAGTGAAAAAATGATTAAATGAGTTTTTCTCGCCAACGGGGAAGAAAATTAGCCAAGTGAAATCGTTTTTACACATATTTATTTCCGTGATGATTTTTTTGTATGTGAGTTTGTTTGCGCGTGTTCTGTCTAAACACCTGCTCTCCTCCTTTTCCTCCCGTCTTGTTTTGGCCTTCACTGGCTCCCTCCCTCCCCCTCCCCACCATTTCTACTTTTTCTGCATCCACCTACATTATCCCTACTCGATCCTCTCCTCCATCCTACTGTCATCACCACCCCTTTATCTCTATCTCCCCCACTCCTCAGATCAGCTCTATCATCTGCAAAAAAAAAGCTTTCAGCACCAATTGCCCCCATAACCCCTTAGCCCGCTGAAACTCTGTCATCCTCTGGAATCTTCTGTTACCTTGCAGTCCAAATCTGTCCCCATCACTCATCGTTCTGCTCAACCTCATCACCCTATGACCCACGGTACTTGAACGATCCACATGACCATCATCATTTTCTCTCTCTCTCTCTCCTCTCTCTCTCTCTCTCTCTCTCTCTCTCTCTCTCTCTCCTCTCTCTCTCTCTCTCTCTCTCTGATCACAACACACGTTGATCCGCACAGCCCCGGACCCTCACTCTCCACGTTTCTTATATTCCTTCCCCAAACCCTCCTCTATGACCTTCATCTCCCTCACAACCTTCCTCACCCCTTGATCGTCGTTTGCCCTTCACAACTCCTCCTCCCTCCCTCTTCCACCACTCTTCTCATCCAGCTTCTCGACCACCACGTCATTTTCGCAAAGCCTGTCTCCCTGTTCCCACGACCCCCTTTGCCCAACACGACACAAATCATTCCAAACATCCTCATCTCCTCACCACACCTCATGACCACGGTGATTCTTGACGACCCACCCCACCCCCACCCCCACAAGCCACAACGGTCCCACGATTGATGGATCCCCATTGCCCCCACCTTTCCCTCTCCTCCCCCCCCCCCCCCAAAGACAGCAATGGAAGGTGACGATGTGGTAGGGGAAAGTCCACTCTACCAGCTCGCATCCTCCCACACAGCCAGGGGTTAACGACGTGTCCGAGCTGTTCTCGTCATGGTAACAAGACTTCAGAGAGCACATTACAAGGTTGAGAGGGGAGAGAGAGAGGATGAGGGCGGCGTATGGTCACACACACACACACACACACACACACACACACACACACACACACACACACACAACACACACACACACACACAGAGAGAGAGAGAGAGAGAGAGAGAGAGAGGAGAGAGAGAGAGATGTAGATATTTATTCAAAACGACCATAGCCCCTAGAAGGGATACATAAATAACAAACCCAGCAGTTCATGAATAGAAACTCATTTAACAAGCTTAACACATCGTATAATAATTCATCTTGACACATCATTTCGCATTCTGAATGCTTTACAGAAATACAGAGCGAACTGTTTAATGGTCTTTTCATTTGACGATGCCATTAACACAGTCATCTTCAACAAACAAGGTTTTCTTAAGTCCTTAGATGGGAGTAATTACTGTCTAACAGTTTGTAGTTCAGGATAAAAGAGAACAAAAAGAACTTCATTTTCATCATCTTCATAACAGAGTGGGACATGCTAAATGACGATCTTTGAAAGCCTGTAACGGTTAACACACCAACCAAGTCTGAATTTTGTGACAATGCATCTAATGTGTCTGTTAATCTGCACAGACAACTACTTTGGAATACAATGTGAAGGGTAAACACTCTATAAATATTATCAGATCGTTGACTGTTTCGACATTGAAATTCCATCGCTGCCTGTTACAGTCGATTGACCTTTGCCGAAACATCTTAATAGAACTATTGATGTTATCTACGCCCTGGTTCTCCCATAAAAAGCAAAATCCAAATCCCACACAATTTCAGCCTTGCTCTAGAGACCCAGTTGCTCGTATTCCTGGCATATACTTCCACTAACATTTTATACATTTTATGTGGCAGTCTATTAGGTGCCACTCATGTTACTCTTAGTCAGTGACGAACGCAGCTTACAACAGAAAATAAATGAATTGGATGTCCATTAGTCTTACCATAAACTAAGTCATTTGATGTTTGCATTGAAACACTGACACATTTTTTCGATACAGATGAATGGATCTTCTCATTTTTTTTTCTCTAGAAACAAACTCAAGGCTCCATACTTCACGTGCGTATTGCACCATGGCTTGAATCTGATAATCGGACAACATTGAAAACAATGTTAGAGACTCATTATTGAGCACACGCAGCTTCTTTAAAATACAAAGTAAACAATGTTTAGCTCTGCTAACGAGATCTTTGCAAGCACAGCCGAAACTTAAACGGTTTGAACAATATATGCCAAGTACTTACAAACATTCACCACTGGCACAATTATTTCTTTGTAAATCTGTTTTTCTTGCGTGAAGCAAGATACCCACCTTTCCTAAACACTATAATATTACTTTTTGCCCCATTGTTGAAGTCTTCTTTTAATGATAGCACTATATAATTCACTGCTAATATTGCACAGCAAGATTCGTCTGTAGTTGTTTGCGTTGTTAACGTCACCTTTTTCATATAATGGGAAAACAATAGATTCGATCCATCTTTCAGGAAAAGAGCATTCAAACATTTTGCTGAAAGTTCCATCACTAACTCGGATGTGCACTCAGTTTTTATTATTTCGCCGATGATCCCATCTGGACCCGCAGCTTTACAATTTTTCTGTTTAATTAAAAGGCCGAAACGATCTCTTCCTTTGATATGAGGCTAATTAAGCTATCATATTAACATTATGGTCATCGCTGCCGTCTCCCTGTCCAACACTGTTAACAATAGGATCTTTTCTTTCGAGCTATTTTTAAAAGTGATGATGAAACCCAATTGTCCAGACTAATGTCACTTTCGAACTTTAAAAAAACATTTTTTTTTTTAGCACATTGCCACCTAAAACTCCCTTTGGCTGGTAATAGAGGCAGCTAATTCATCTGACGTAATTCTGTTTTCATTTTTTTCTGTTTTTTAACTTTAAAAGATGTTGAGAGAGAGAGAGAGAGAGAGAGAGAGACAGCCAGACAGACAGACAGACAGACAGACAGACAAAGAGATGGAGAGAGGTGGGATGAGTGGGAGGAGGGAAGGAAGGAAAGAGAGACCGAATCACATCAGACTGGAGATCTTTATCACTGAAGCGAGTCGTGACTTGACTACCAGTGTGACCTCCCTGGTCTTGTCAGACCGTCTTACACACACACACACACACACACACACACACACACCACACACCACACACACACACACACACACACACACACACAGAGAGAGAGAGAGAGAGAGGAGAGAGAGAGAGAGAGAGAGAGAGAGAGAGAGAATACAAAGACAAATGTTTTATTGTTATAGCATTACAGCCTTAAGACAAGGGGGTGAACATGAACATTTGTATGCACATATCAATATATTTACTAATTTCACACATGCCTAAACATACACGCACACACAAACGCGCGCCCGCCACAACAGCAGCACCCCCCCCCCCCCCCCAGACACACACACACATGATACAGGATCATCTTGAATAGTTACTTTTTTTTAAGTTAAATGTTATCGCACATTAATTCTAACTTACTCTTTCTTCTCTTTGTGCCTGTGCTGTAAATTTAGCGACAGATTTAATAACAGTTTCATTACTACAGGAAAGGGGAGGAAAGAGAGAGAGAGAGAGAGAGAGAGAGAGAGAGAGAGACAGACAGACAGACAGACAGACAGACAGACAGACAGACAGACAGACAGACAGAGAGAAGCGTTCCATTCAGAAATGCAACAGACTTTATGTTGTTTGCCGTGGTGGTGGGTACTGCACACTTCATCGATCATGCAACATGAGAAGGAATTTGTTCCGTGGTTCACGGCCATGGAAAATCGATCAGCCGATGGCATGCGATGGAAGTGTGTTGTACACTGCAGGTAACCAGGCTTTCTTTCTCTCTCCTGTTGGTTGGCTTCTGATCATGATTAACGGTGACTGCGGTCGGCTGTCTCAAGGCGTCGAGGCTTCCGGTAGGACAGGACCAGTCAGACATCCATCGTTGACGTTCGCATGAAATGTGAATGCCGACGGCCCTTTCTACCAATTAAACGGAAGCTGACAGAGTCCGGCGAATCACGTGACCCGACGTGTACAAGGATGTTAACAAATACAAAAAAAAAAAGAAAAAAAAAAAAAAAAGACGAAAATGGAACAATCTAGAGTCTTCTTTTCGTTTCAGTTGCACATCATTTTGATAGAAAGAAACTGTCTTCCAAGTATGTTGTCTTCCAAACGGAAATCCCCCCCCCCTCTCAGTCGTCACTTCTTCCCTCTCCCATCCTGTCCACATACAACAGTCAGGCTGGCTGACTGGAATAAGAATCGACTACTTTTTTTTTTTTTTTTTTTACTCTCGTCTGCCACACGATGGAGCTGGCACTGGTGTGCTAACTGATAGATGAAGAATGCGGACAAAAGCTTATTCACCAGTCAGTGGGGCGAGTTGGAGGAAGTTCTGAAAATCAGAAGACACACGGCAAAGGGCCATACACGGGCTGTCACCTTGTTAGCTACTCTCCACATACTGTGTTCATCCGCTTTCCTACAGACTGTAAATCCTCATCACTTGCTTTATTTCTCTTTCCATCATTTAAAAACAAATTCTTGTTATTTTATTGTCATTCGAAAGTGGGTGTGGCCACCTTTTTTTTTTTAAAACTACAGCTCGTGGCCTACGACGACAATCCATGATAGAAAAGCGCAGGTTAAAGGGGAATAAATGTTTCTTACTTTAGCAGGCTACAGGGCAGTTAGCGTTGTTGTTTTATGTCAGCTAAGTCTGTGACTTTCAAGGCAACAGAATATTTCTTATCGTGATACTTATTCTGATGACTCTTCTTTGGTCGAGGATGGGATTCATACTTAAGATCTGTATCATTGCAAAGTAAATGGAAAAACATACAAAAAACACAACAAGAATGAATGAAGTCTCTATCTTCAGTCGTTTTCGAGATATTGCAGTTTAAAGTTGCGACGTTTTTATGCACCTGACAAAATGAGATATCTTCCAAGTTTGAAAGCCAATAGTATCATACATGATTGATACATCTGGTTATAAATTGGTGTTCTCAATCTATACAACTTACACTCTTTGATCAAGTAAGTTCAGGGGGTTCAGTTTGCATGGCTTTTGTGTGATAAAGTGTTAAACTTGTAACAATTGCAATTCAGCGACTTTCGAATTTGCATGATGTGGCTACTTTGAAGCACTGCAGCACAGTAAGAATAGCCATTTCAGAGTTTCCAGTGGTTTGGACAAACTCTCTAAGTTGTACTAAGCAAAGTCATTTTTTTCTGAGGTATCTGCTATAAAACATTTGTGAAAACTTCTGTGCTAAAAACAGGATATATTGCAATTTGGACGGCGGAAAAATGGGGGTAGAATCGCCCGCCACACTTAAAATTGCTATAACTTCTAAACTACTTCATGAACTGGTTTCCAAATTTTGCATACAGTTTCTATACAGTATTTCCTGTGAATCAAAGTGTAGATTTTTTATTTTTTGTACCTAACATTTTTATTTCCTGTACTAGAATAGTGGCCAGCAGGGGCGGAATGATGATGATGTCCAAATTAAAACCGACAGTTTTTCAAAACTTACTGACAGATTTCAACAAAAATTTGGTATGATGTTGTCTGTATTGTTATTTATAAAATAATGTTATTTTTGCTGTTTGACAAGTGCTGGCATCCACCAAACAAAAGGTCACTTTACGATAAGGGTGGAAGTACACTCTTGCAGACGGGCAGATAGGGTTGACTACATACATTGTTCTTTTTGTATGCAGCATACTTCAGGCACAGTTCATTGTTAATTGGAACAGACCAGGCATGGCCAGTGGTTGTTTTTTGGAGACTATGTTGAAGTCACTGGCAAACAAAAATATGCTTTGCACTAAAAATCTGTGTCTGTCTTGATTGGCCACACAAGCGTTTTGTGTTTGCAAGAGCAAAATTTCTTCAGAAAATTGTCTACTTTCTCAGGAGAGTGGATCTGTGACACACTGCCAAATCATCATCATAGAAAACTACGTTCTGGCCAATTTTGGTAAAGACAAGTCTTCCAGAAGGCAGTCAGTGGCATGTTCATTGATTTCATCATTAATGCAGCATGATTGCATCCTCAAAATGGGTGATAACTTCTTATGTCTCCATCTCTTCCTCGGTCACCATCACTTCATCAGTCCCCAAGCCCAACTGCTCTGCCTCAGAAAAAGTTGAAGTGGAGACACAGCTCACACCTCATCCACTTTATCCTGGTCTGGTGGTTCTCCAACTTACAACACAGCCAATAGTGAACACTGGCATGTGTGGTAAAGACTGTGGCCTATATAAAGGTTTTGGGTGACCAGCCACCCACGAACCCTGGCATGTTTAAGGTAAAGGCTGTGGCCTATATATGAAGGTTATGGGTGACCAGCCACCCACAAGCTCTGGCATGTGAGAATGCTTCTTTGATTGGTATGGGTGACATGCCACCCACAGTATCTGACGAGGATTATAAGCTTTTATTACTTACTCCTTATTTTTACACCAAAACACACAATATTTAATGGGGGCAAGCACAAATACATAATGAACAAAGTCATAAAACTTAGTTACATATTATGAAAACTGAGTTAGTTTTGAAGATTTTTAAATGACAGTCTGGGTAATTTTTCACCCACAAGCTCTGGCAAAGGTTAAACAAATTATATAAAAAATGTGGATGCATTTTCTCAGTTAAAGAAAAAAAAAAAAAAGAAAGGAAAGAAAAAACATTAAAGCATGGCACAGGATCACTTAACTGAACTGTGACTGCATGCTTTTATGTATATTTCCCTGTCTGTTTCATCATTGTGCGATATCATGTGGTGTGTGTGTGTGTGTGTGTGTGTGTGTGTGTGTGTGTGTGTGTGTGTGTGTGTGTGTGTGTGTGTGTAATTACTGAAAAACAAAAAAAAAAAAAACATTAAAGCATGGAACTGGACCACTTAATTGAACTATGAGTGCATGCTTTCATGTAAATTTCCCTGTTTCTTCATCATTGTGCAATATGTGTGTGTGTGTGTGTGTGTGTGTGTGTGTGTGTGTGTGTGTGTGTGTGTGTGTGTTACTAGAAAAAAAAAAAAAAAACATGGCATAGGACCACTTATCTTAACTATGAGTGCATGCTTTTATGTAAATTTCCCTGTCTGTTTCTTCATCATTGTGTGATATGTGGTGTGTGTGTGTGTGTGTGTGTGTGTGTGTGTGTGTGTGTGTGTGGTGTGGTACTGCTCTCTGTCCATTCCTTATAATTTAATTTTAGTATCTGTTGTTCTTTGTAAGCAAAAATGTATTGCATGTTCTTTGTAAACAAAAGGTACATCCTCTGCAACACATTATTTTGTCGACAGGGTGTGATTTAAGCATTGCCAATAACATGTTAAGTATTTCATCATTATGATTTTGAAATGAACTTGTTGATTTAATCATTGTGAATGTAAAAGAACATAAATATGCATTATAATGCTTTTTTTTTTTTAACAAAAGGTAGAATTAAAAAATTTTAACTTTATTTTGGACTCTACCTTTTTATCAACTACTCTGTTTATTCAGTATGTTTGTGCTGTTACAGCAATATATACATACTGTGGAGCATAACATACAATCACCAAAAAATATCATACATACAACACCCAAAAAATATCATAAATGTTACTGTCACAACAAGTAATGTCTTGGCAATGCAATGCTACTGTAGTTATATTCTAGCAGTTTTACTTGAAAGTAATCACTAAGTGTTCAAAACCTTGCTGTGTTTGCCCAGTAAGGAGGGGGGGGGGGGGGGGGAGAAAGCAAATCCATACAGTTCAATTACAGAAATTTCAAATACACTAGGGAAAAAAAAATTTGATTGCTAAGCTAAACTTTGTTGAGTCAGGTTGACTCGACAGTGACAGTGACCCCCCCCCCCCCCCCCCCCCCCCCCCCCCCCCCCTACACCCTCCTTACTGTTCAACTTCAGACTCTGTCTCTCTCTCTCTCTCTTTATACCACCAAACACGCTTTCCACATCGAGTATGACAGTAATGATCGGTGTTTCGATTGATGGTCATTATCAGAAGACAGTGCTTTCAGAATTCAAAGCCTCGGACCGTCTCTGTACGCGCGGTTGTGGCTTCCGGTTCGAATATCTGTCTCAAACAGGTGTTTTTAACTACGATTTTCTCTATAATCGTGTAATGGAATCAGTAACCATTTCACAAATACATGAATCGACATAAGTGAAGCCCATTACTGATATCTATTTTCATTTAGTTTGTCTTTAAAAAAAATACGATCGCTTCGAACGGCGCAACGCGTGGGACTTTTCCGACCTGTTTAATCTTGACGAACACCGGCTGAATTACGAACAAAATAACTAAGCATTGGCACAGTATTAAGCGAATTAAAATATTGAATCGTTTCATTAATGTTCTCGTTTGTTATTACATGCGTTATCTTACCAAGTGCGTCTTGCAATTCAACAACGATTAGCGCATTCGACTCGGTCATTGTCGGATCTCGGCTTCGTTCCGCCATTTTTGAAATCTTCGACAAGGAGCAAATGTTTGCATTTGGTACCTTCGCTTTGATTGGCTTGCGCTTTGCGAGCATTCAACCAATCGCTTAGCTTGATACACCAATGAATGCGGGAGAGAACGAAACGCCTTTCTAGCGCATCGTTAATGTGTATGTTTTTTTTTTTTTTCGTTTTTTAGCAACGACTGGAAAGACAACACTTGTAACAAGCCTCATAAAAACTTCGATTCTAATCAATTTAAACGCATCGTACCAAAAAGAAAAATAGACTGAAATAAGTTTGAAATCATGCTCTTGTATTCTGACCTATTTAAACGCCAGTGAATGGAATGAACACATTGTATGTGTTGATTTTCGACACAGTGTAGTTCGAACGCTCGGCCAAATGGCGCCTGCGACGCTTCGGGATGTGTGACGCGCTTCGTTTTCGTGTGAACGGATGGGTGTATTTTGGAATAAAACAGTCATCGTACCGTCTATTGCAAACACAAATAAACAACACAGAGTTCAAAAGGAAACTGTATTCTTTATTCTTCACAATTTTCATCTGATTCTAAACGCGTTATTCTCTCTCTCTCTCTCTCTCTCTCTCTCTCTCTACTCTTCTCTCTCGTCCTCTCTCTCTCTCTCTCTCCTCTCTAGCTTTTCTCTCGTAGATGAAAATCCCTCTCTCTCTCTCTCTCTGTCTTCTCTCTCTCTCTCTCTGTCTGTCTCTCTCTCTCTCTCTCTCTCTCTCTCTCTCTCTCTCTCTCAGCTTTTCCTCGCAGATGAAAATCCCTCCATCCCTCCCTCCCTCTCTCTCTCTCTCTCTCTCTCTCTCTTCCCTCTCTCAGCTTCACCTCCTATTCCTATGGAATCTGAGTCGCATACATGGGATGATGACGTCGACGTCCGGATCTGTAACCTATATCTCCCGGTGGATATCAATGGTCCCTGGGCTGCGTTGCAAACCAATCTGTGCTAGAGTACAAAATCGGCTCTCCCATGGCTGCGTGCTTTGTGTGACAGCGCGACATCTGCCCAAACTTGTTTTTTTTATTTTATTTTTTTATAAACTTTATTTGTTGTAACTGCAGTGTTGGCCACAGTCCATGTCTGTCCCACGTTCTCTATATCTCTGCCCTCTCACTATCCCTTTCTTCCTGTGAGTATTTATTACGTTTCTTTTATATTTAATTCTTTTTTTTTATTCATTAAAGCGAAACATCTGTTACTCTCTCTGTCGGTACATAGACGCACTTTCACACACACACACCCTCCATCCTGACCCCGAATCTTCATCTTCTCTATCTCATGAATCCACTTTCCAGCCCCATCTCCTCTCTCTGTCTCTCTCTTTCTCTCTGTCTGTCTCTCTCTGTCTCTCTCTTTCTCTCTCTCTGTCTGTCTCTCTCTCTCTTTCTCTCTCTCTCTCTCTCTCTCTCTGTCTCTCTCTCTCTCTCTCTGTCTCTCTTTCTGTCTGTCTGTCTCTTTCTGTATCTCTCTCTCTTTTTTCTCGCTCTCTCTCTCTCTGTATCTCTCTCTCTTTCTTTGTCTCTCTCTCTCTCTTATGTGTGATCGAATCTTTTATAATATGAGACAGAAGGCTTCTTTTGAAGTGTGTGCCATGGCATCACGTCTCTTGCGTTATTCTGAAAGAATGAAAAAAACAACAACAACAACAACAACAAAACAAACAAACAAACAAACCCGTATGATTGCGGTCTGCACGTGACACCATCCGATGTGCGTATTACGTTATGTTGTTCGAAATCCTTGTTTTGAGAAGTATGCATATGCGGCAGTCTTTACTTTCAGCTCTTCACGTTTTTGTCTGAAAATGAAGAGGATGAGAGAGAGAGAGAGAGAGAGAGAGAGAGAGAGAGAGAGAGAGGGGGGAGGAGGGGGGGAGGGAGGGAGGGAGGGAGGAAGGGTAAGGGGGCATGGGAGATTGGGATGCAGAGACAAACAAGGAAAAAGACGGACAAAAAAATAGAAGGCAGAAAGAGGGGAGTATTGAGTAGTTGGGAGAGAGAGAGAGAGAGAGAGAGAGAGAGAGAGAGAGGGGGGGGGATGAGTTGTTTTTGTGTCGTCTTATGAAGACATACGTTGAAAAAACCCGCATACACACACTGGTGTGAGCCAGCCTGATTTTCATGCATTTTCCATTCTCTTAAAGAAAACGGAAAAGAATGAGTCACTAATCAACAAAAACATCTGTACTATTTCCAAATAAACAACAACAAAAAACCAAAGGGACAAAGTTGGTGCGTTGCGCCTCCTGACGTGTCCAAATGTTGACTAAACCAAGCCAGGATGGAAGACCCGATGTCTTCATTTGGACAAATTGAGCTGCAACTAGGTTCTGCCCTTCATCCTTCATCCAATAATCGCACACCAGGGTAGGGAATGGGATTGGGCGGAAAGCAGATAAACAGCCAGACAGCTACAGCGGACAGCCATAGCAGACAGCCGTAGCAAAGAGCCTTGCAGAAAAGTACCCAGGCTGAAGGAGAAGGAGGGGGGACTGGAACTGAGAATGAGGGTGGGGATGGGGTGATAGGAAGACAAGACGACCGACCAATAGAACAACGAACCAAAGACAGAAAAAGCAAAGCAAAACAAACCAAAAGGAGACCAAAATAGAACAGACAAGGAAGAAAACAAAACAGACTGTGAAAGCAAAAATAGAACACACCAAGGAATCAAAACAGGGCAGACAAAAGAGACAAAATAGAAAGGGCAAGAAGAGGCAAACTAGAAGAGAGGAAGGAGACAAAAAAAGAAAAGGGGAGATGATTCAGCCATGACAGGTCAATAAAGTTCAAAGGAGACAGAACAAGGCAGACAAATAAGAACAGTCAAACGAGAACACACGCACACACACACACACACACACACACACACACACACACACACACACACACTCACACACACACACACACACACACACACACACAAACATTTTTTTGTTATTAACGGCTGAGTCACAAGCAGGTGTCCACCAGATATTTCCTGAGTGTTTGTTTGACTTAACTGGGCGAAATTTTGGAATGGCTACATCTGCAGCACTAAGGATAGCATCAGTAAAATACGAATATAACTGATCAATAAGACAAAACACCAGAGAATCTAATAGCCAAGAAACAGAGCGAATCACTACAGTAACATGGTAGTAGCTCAAGCTAAAAGGCAATATTGGTCCTCTTTCTGCTCTAATGAGATTTCGAATCATAAAGATTTACAAAAGGTTTGGAAAAAGTTTTCATGAAATGAAAAGGTGTTTAAACTTGCCAACCTGTCCTGTCAAGCTGAAGAACAAAGAATTTCCATCTAATTCAGAAAAAACAGAATCATTCGCCGATATGTTTTCCGAATCTATGCGTTTGGAAGGTCTATCCTTTAAAGATCAAACTTCCAGAACAGAAAAAGAAAATAAAGACGATTATATAGATCCAGT
>JADBJO010017607.1:20000-30773 GCA_016801955.1 Conus betulinus | reverse complement strand
AAATTCTCCTGAACTGAGAAGTCAATAGACCTAAACCCTGACCCTCTTCTCCTTGAACCGGAGAAGTCAATAGACCACTAAAAAACAATGACCACTTCTCCTGACCTGAAGTCAGACCCTCAACCCTACCACGTCCCCTGAATGAGACAGTGTTGGGTTTGCTATCCGCAACAAACTATCATCTCCCCACCCATCCCACCCCTTTCTGCCCGCGCCCCCTCCCCGCTTTAACAGTGTTTGATACAAATCCACCAAACAGCATCAGATCTTTAACAGTGTTTGAAACGAATCCACCAAACAGCATCAGATCTTTAACAGTGTTTGAAACGAATCCACCAAACAGCATCAGATCTTTAACAGTGTTTGAAACGAATCCACCAAACAAGCATCAGATCTTTAACAGTGTTTGAAACGAATCCACCAAACAGCATCAGATCTTTAACAGTGTTTGAAACGAATCCACCAAACAGCATCAGACCTTTAACAGTGTTTGAAACGAATCCACCAAACAGCATCAGACCTTTAACAGTGTTTGAAACGAATCCACCAAACAAGCATCAGATCTTTTACAGTGTTTGAAACGAATCCACCAAACAGCATCAGATCTTTAACAGTGTTTGAAACGAATCCACCAAACAGCATCAGATCTTTAACAGTGTTTGAAACGAATCCACCAAACAGCATCAGATCTTTAACAGTGTTTGAAAAAACGAATCCACCAACACAAACATCAGATCTTTAACAGTGTTTGAAACGAATCCACCAAACAAACATCAGATCTTTAACAGTGTTTGAAACGAATCCACCAAACAAACATCAGATCTTTAACAGTGTTTGAAACGAATCCACCAAACAAACATCAGATCTTTAACAGTGTTTGAAACGAATCCACCAAACAAAACATCAGATCTTTAACAGTGTTTGAAACGAATCACCAAACAAACATCAGATCTTTAACAGTGTTTGAAACGAATCCACCAAACAAACATCAGATCTTTAACAGTGTTTGAAACGAATCTACCAAACAACATCAGATCTTTAACAGTGTTTGAAACGAATCCACCCAACAAACAAACATCAGATTTAACAGTGTTTGAAAAACGAATCCACCAAACAAACAAAGCAACATCAGATCTTTAAACAGTGTTTGACACAGATCCACCAAACAACATCAGATCTTTAACAGTGTTTGAAACAGATCCACCAAACAACATCAGATCTTTAACAGTGTTTGAAACAGATCCACCAAACAACATCAGATCTTTAACAGTGTTTTTCATACAAATCCACCAAACAACATCAGATCTTTAACAGTGTGTTTGAAACGAATCCACCAAACAACATCAGATCTTTAACAGTGTTTTGAAACGAATCCACCAAACAGCATCAGATCTTTAACAGTGTTTGAAACGAATCCACCAAACAACATCAGATCTTTAACAGTTTTGAAACAAATCCACCAAACAACATCAGATCTTTAACAGTGTTTGAAAACAAATCCACCAAACAACATCAGATCTTTAAAAGTGTTTGAAACAAATCCACACCAAACAACATCAGCCAGGGACAAACGAAGCACAAGACACAACAACACGACGCGTTTCGACCTCTCGGGGTCTTCTTCAGGCAAGATCAACAACACTCACGACAATCTCTCTCTCTCTCTCTCTCTCTCTCTCTCTCTCTCTCTCCTCTCTCTCTCTCTCTCTCTCTCATCAATACTTGTAATATATATCTCATTCACACGCATTCACCACACACACACACACACACACACACACACACACACACACACACACACACACACACACACACACACGCGCGCGCGCAACACACACACAACACACACACACACACACACACACACACCACACGCACACACACGACACGCGCAACGTTTTGTACACTCCTCATTCATTCCATCTTCCCTCTCTCTCTCTTCTCTCTCTCTCTCTCTCTCTCTCTCTCTCTCTCCTCTCTCTCTCTCTCTCTCCTGCATGTATGTATGTATATTCGTGTTTGTGTTTATGTATCTGCCCTCTCTCTCTCTCTCTCTCCCTCTCTCTCTCTCTCTCTCTCTCTCTCTCTCTCTCTCTCTCTGCATGTATGTATGAATATACTTGTGCGTGATTATATATCTGCCCCTCTCTCTCTCTCTCTCTCTCTCTTTCTCTCTCTCTCGCATCTGCCTATGTATGTAATATATCGTATGTGTATTTATATCGTGTGTGTGTTTCCCTCTATCTGCCCTCTGTCTTTCTCTTCTCTTCTCCACTACTCCCCCCCCCCCCCCCCTCACCCTCCTCTCTCTCTCTCTCTCTCTCTCTCTCTCTCTCTCGCTCTCTCTTCTCTCTCTTCTCTCTCTTCTCTCTCTTCCCTTCCCTCTCAGCTGCCGTCATCCCTCAAGGGAACGCCAAACGCAAGCCGACAGGGAAAGGGCCAAGACGACCAGCATGCTGACACGACAAGAAAGGAAGAAACGAAGAACGGAAGAAAAGCGAGAGCGTAAAAAACACCAGAGTTCACGTCACCGGAATGAGAAAGAAAGATGGAAAAATAACAGCCTCGTTCATTGTATTGCCCCATACGTCGATTAAAAAAACACACACACACACAAAACTACCCTCCATTATAAGAACAGAAAACAAGGACAAACCTCTAAAGAAAGAAATCAAATTCAATAGAGAAAGGAGATAAATTGAGCTACAGGGCAAATGGCTCGGCCTCATACATTTTTTTCCCCTCCTCCTCTTCTTCTCTCCCCCCCCTCCCCTCCCCTCCCTCCCTCCCTCCTTCCCCCTCACTTCCACGTCCTTCACACCACCGCCTCCTTCCTCCTCCTCCTCCTCGCCTTCCTCCCCTCCCCCGAGCCATTCCTCCTCCATGTGATCTGAAGCACAGAGGGAAACGAGCAAATGGATCGAAGCAGGTCACAGACCACAGCACCTCACTTCGCATAATGCTTTGCTCTGAGAGTGATGCTATGTGTTTCAAAACGGCGGGGGGTAGGAAAAGGAAGAGGGGGGCAGGGGGGGGGGGGGGGGTAAGAGGGAGGAGAAAGCATGGACGAAGATTTGGTTACTCATTAATGAGTCAAAGACAGGAGGAGACAGACTAGTCCCATCCACGTCATTGACACTGAACGTTCAACAACAGTCCAATCTATGTCAATGACATTTCACCCAACAACAGTCTAATCTATGTCAATGACATTTCATCCAACAACAGTCCAATCTATGTCAATGACATTTCACCCAACAACAGTCCAGTCTGTGTCAATGACATTTCACCCAACAACAGTCCAGTCTGTGTCAATGACATTTTCACTCAACAACAGTCCAATCAATGTCAATGACATTTCACCCAACAACAGTCCAATCTATGTCAATGACATTTCACTCAACAACAGTCCAGTCTATGTCAATGACATTTCACCCAACAACAGTCCAGTCTATGTCAATGACATTTCACCCAACAACAGTCCAGTCTATGTCAATGACATTTCACTCAACAACAGTCCAGTCTATGTCAATGACATTTCACCCAACAACAGTCCAATCTATGTCAATGACATTTCACCCAACAACAGTCCAACCTATGTAATGACATTTCACCCAAACAACAGTCTAATCTATGTGAATGACATTTCACTCAACAACAATCAAATCTATGTCAATGACATTTCACTCAACAACAAATCTGTGTAAATGACACATTCCACCCAACAACATTCAAATCTATGTCAATGCCATTCCCACTCAACAATAGTCAAATCTGTGCAAATGACATTTCATTGTTAACAATGGTCCAATCTAAGTATGTGATATTTAACTTTTTTACACATGTAGGATGTAACTTTGGAAACAAAAACATCAGTACATACGTACACAGAAATACAGAGCAGGATCAGTACAGGCTACACACCTACAATTGATGGGCCAAGACAGAGACAGACACTCCATGACGTCAAAGAGACAGGCACTCCATGACGTCAAAGAGACAGACACTCATGACTTCAAAGAGACAGACACTCCATGACTTCAAAGAGACAGATACTTCATGACTTCAAAGAGACAGACACTCCATGACTTCAAAGAGACAGACACTCCATGACTTCAAAGAGACAGATACTTTATGACTTCAAAGAGACAGACACTCCATGACGTCAAAGAGACAGACACTCCATGACGTCAAAGACACAGACACTCCTTGACTTCAAAGAGACAGATACTTTATGACTTCAAAGAGACAGACACTCCATGACGTCAAAGAGACAGACACTCCTTGACTTCAAAGAGACAAATACTTTATGATTTCAAAGAGACAGACACTCCATGACGTCAAAGAGACAGACACTCCATGAATTCAAAGAGACAGACACTCCATGATTTCAAAGAGACAGACACTCCATGACTTCAAAGACACAGACACTCCATGACGTCAAAGAGACAGGAACTCCATGACTTCAAAGAGACAGACACTCCATGACTTCAAAGACACAGACACTCCATGACGTCAAAGAGACAGGAACTCCATGACTTCAAAGAGACAGACACTCCATGACTTCAAAGAGACAGACACTCCATGACTTCAAAGAGACAGATACTCCATGACTTCAAAGAGACAGACACTCCATGACTTCAAAGAGACAGATACTCCATGACTTCAAAGAGACAGACACTCCATGAATTCAAAGAGACAGACACTCCATGATTTCAAAGAGACAGACACTCCATGACTTCAAAGACACAGACACTCCATGACGTCAAAGAGACAGGAACTCCATGACTTCAAAGAGACAGACACTCCATGACTTCAAAGACACAGACACTCCATGACGTCAAAGAGACAGGAACTCCATGACTTCAAAGAGACAGACACTCCATGACTTCAAAGAGACAGACACTCCATGACTTCAAAGAGACAGATACTCCATGACTTCAAAGAGACAGACACTCCATGACTTCAAAGAGACAGATACTCCATGACTTCAAAGAGACAGACACTCCATGACTTCAAAGAGAGACAGACACTCTATGACTTAAAGAAAGACAAAGACTGAAAAAAAAACAACTGCTTCAGACTTGAAAGACACTAACACCATATTAGACACAAACGAGAGGCACCCTCTTCAGCTTCAAGAAGAAGAAGAAGAAGAGAAAGAAGAAGAAGAAGAAGAAGAAGAAAAGAAGAAGAAAGCAAGAAGAAAGGAACGATTTATCTCAGCGGAAATAACATCTTCAATAATTTCCTGTATGTTTCATTTTCAATGTGGTTCTCTCAGACTCAAAGTAGAAGAATCCTCTCCGTCTGATAAAAAAAAAAAAAACAGAAAAAAAAACTTTCTCAGTAATAATTGAAAATAAAAACTCTCGAACTAGATGATTGAAAAAGATCATCTAAGACGAAATAGCACTTTAAAGTACATTTCCTTTTATTAACAAGATCTCGTGGCTGATCTCGTTTGTTGGAAATGCATGCGGTAAACGGTAAAAGTCAAGTCAAGTCAAATCAAGTCAAGTCAAGAACACTTTATCATCTCCAAAGAGAAATTAAGAGTGGCCGTAAAACTCATGACTATGGATCTATATGAAACAAATAACAAATCACACCGATCCATCCACCCCCATCCATCCACCCACCCACTCACAAACACAGAATGACACACACACACACACACACACACACACACACACACACACACACACACACACACACACACACACACACACACACACACACACACACAGTTTTGATTGGGAGTTTCAAGGATTGGGAACGAAACTGTTCTTAGTTCTAGTTGTTTAGAATTTTGAATTTGGAATCTTTCGTCCAGAGGGTAGAATACTGTAGTTTCATTTCAAAGAACATGAGAACTGTGGGCAGCCATGTTCACAGCTTTTCGTGTGACTCGACATTCATACGATTTATCTGACTGCTTTTCTTTCCCAACAATCTTTCCACATGCATTCATCACCACTCTGTTTAAAATGTTTTTGTTTTTCGCGCTAAGATTCCCAAACCAGCATAAAAAAAAAAACCAAAGGACAGCACTGAGATCTACAAAACAACGACAAAAAACATATCATTTAAGATGTCCTTTTTAACAGAAGAGACCGAAGTTTCTGAAGACAGTATTCTAGATTTGCATTTTTTTTGTAGATAAATGGAGTATTTGCATTAGATTCAGCTTATCATCTAAAGTAGTACTCAGATACGTGTCTTCACTTACACATTCCATCTTGGTGTTTTCGCTATACAAGTGAGGGACAGGAGCTAGCTGGGTTTTCCCAAACAGGTAATATTGATTATCCATAAGGACGATGATGTGGCAATACAGAATTCCACCCTACGTGCACCACACACATTTCAGCAGTGAGGACTCCAAGAAGAAAACAGCACGAGTCTCCTAGAGACAAAGAGAAGAGGGGAAGTTCGACAGAAATAGCTGAGACACTGAGAGCATCTTCAAAGATGCCGCCTCCAGACAGAGACGCTGGCTCTCCCATGCACTGAAGAATCATAACAACCCTGGTCAAAACAGCCCAATTTCCCCGACAGCCAAAACAGCAGCACTGGGTTGTCCTAAACCGGCGGCTAAGCTTCGGTGACCTCCTCGTAAAACCTGGTCTACTTTTAGTTGCCAAATGAGGCGACTGCAGGCGGAAATCTGCAGAAAATCTTTTAAAAAATGTTAAAAGTAACTCCTGCCACACAACATGGACAAACGAACCACAAGACAAAAACACAACACGTTTCGACCTCTTAGGTCTTCCTTCTTCAAGCAAGATCAACGACACTCAGGACAACGAAAATGAAGAACGAGCAACCACTTGTCAAATTCGGCGCGAGATGGCGTGTGATTCGTTTGTCCCTGTTGTTTGGCGGAGTTCTTTCAAACACTTTTTAAGGCTTTTCTGTTTTCTGTGTTCATGTAGCAGGAGACTCGAAATGTATCAGACAATTTCATTGTGGCTGTATTCTTCATTCCTCTCAATGGCATTTCTCGAAGAAAAAAAAAGCGAAAAAAAAAAAAAATCATTGTGAAACGTTGTAGAAGCTTTCAGTAAGCTTGGACACTTTGAATATGACATAAACACACGCACAAATTAATGACAACACAGGGCACACAGAACAAAGAAGGAGACACCTCACCCCACCCCACCCCACCCCCCACCCCCTTCCCCTTGTTCCGTGTGTTCTGTGTTGTCCTTTCTGCCAGGCGATTCCGTGTAGTAAGCAGCATTCGTTGGGGGAGATGGGCGTGAATTCATTTCACCATGGGAGCAAGAAGAATTACTGCTTAATTAGGCGTGCCGTTCTCTGATTCATTATGATTTCCTTTCATGTTTGTTTCAGATTATAAAACAGACACCAGGAACATTTCAAGAAACACTCAAAACACACCTACAAATCAGCCGCAACTGACTTTTAAGAAATCATCAAAAACAATCGCTCTTTCAATGATGGAAATAACGTAAATTTGTGGACCAGGTTTGCAGAGATAGAGAGAGAGAGAGAGAGAGAGAGAGAGAGAGAGATAGAGAGAGAGAGAGAGAGAGAGAGAGAGAGAGGAGAGAGAGAGAGAGAGAGTTCCATCGACACCTTCACAAACATGTGTTCTGATTATGTCCTTAATAGTGATAGAAATCTGAACTCATCAGCCCAGATGATCCAAGCAACCGTTGACCCCGCTATATATCTAACCCCTTTGCCCCCCTTCCTCCCTGCGTCGCTAAGAGCTATCTATCCAGAATGAAGACATCAGAGGAGGAAGCGAATCTCTCACCTCACCCCTCACTTGGAAGCCATCCAGCCGTTCCGCTGGAAAGTACAGGCTGCACGCCAAAAATGAAGGCGCCAAAGCTTTGCTGAAACAGTCGAGTATTTATAGACTGGCGCGGTTAGATTGTTCAGAGAATTTATCGACCGCGTCTGAAAGTTGATTCTCATACTTTTCTTTCATACTGTGGCCATCAAGGTACAAGCCAGGTGGTTCCAAGCAGACAGATTGCAATCAAAGGAAGGGGGCTATTTTGGCAAAACCACCTGGCGCACAGACAGCGCCACGGGTGAGTGCCAAGGCACGAGATGTGTCGTCAACTAAGGGGAACGGTTATATATTGGAAGATTGTTTGAGATTTCATCGGTGAAGATCCCCGCCACCACCACCCCCTCACACACCCCAAAAGGTAAATAACTGGTGGGGGGGGGGGGGGGTGTTCTTCTGATCAATGATCACTTTTAACGTCAATTTTTCATGCTCGCTCCAGTTTAAGGCAGGCCTCAAAACGTTTACATGGATTACATCGTGTTTGAGTGCCAAATCCTAATTGTGGCGTGTGGCCACTAACCAACGAACACAGCAAAAGGGAGGTCAGGGTGAAGCGAAATCAGTATAGGGGCAAGGGGCCGCAATAGCTCAGTTGGTAGAGCGCCGGACTCGTAATTTTAGGATCCTAGGGTTGCGAGTTCGAATCTCCGCCAGGCCGTTTCGGTAGAGGGGGATTTTTCTCTCGGAGGTAACATTGGTTCTGACCCCATTTCCCATGCAGTCCTTCAAACGAGATATAAACCGGGGTTCCGTGTGTGAACGCACGCGTAACATCATGCGCACACACATCAAATCCCATCACCAACTTTCGGAAGAGAAGACCAGTTTGTCCGTTGGTATGGATGACATGTTACACATAGCATGCACCTTCCCCGAAGTTGGAGTATGGCTACCCTAATGGCGGGATTTTAAAAGAAAAAAACGGTCATTTACACAAAACTCCACTCCCTTGGTTGGGTAGATGGGATTAATCCTTGCCTGTCTATACAGGACGTGTCCACAGGAGTATCAGCCTGTCTATACAGGAAGTGTCTGCAGGAGTATCAGCCTGTCTATGCAGCGAGTGTCTCCAGGAGTATCAGCCTGTGTACGCAGAAAGGAAGGAAAGAAAAAATATATCGAGGCAAGAAATGGTGGACAGAAATGAAGGGAGAGATGCAGCAAGGCTGCCGGAGGGAGGGAGGGGGGAGGGGGAATAGATGGAGAGGGGGGTAATGGGTGGGAGGGGGGGCTGTGAAGAAAGGAGTGAGGAGTGGGGGAAGGGAAGAGGGTTAGGGTAGGTAAGTGAGGAAGGGGGAGCCGAAGGGTCACTACTTCACGTTGCGTTGCTGATGTAGAAAAAAAAAACTGACTCTCTAAGGGCTGAGATCATTTCTGGCAGCAGACCAAAAATCTTTCAGTCGACACACTCGACTCTCCCTCCCCCTCCCCCCCTTCCCCATCCTATCAGTCCCCCCTCTCTCACTCCCCCTCTCCCTACCCTCCTCCTCCTTTCAGCTCTTTTCCATTCTCCTCCCCTCCCACCCCACTTCCATCCCCACTCCGCTTTTTTTTTTGGGGGGGGGGGGGGGGGTGGGGAAGGGGGGGGTCATGTTTACTGACGGTAGAGTTCAAAAGTGTAGATGCCTCTTTTTTTTTTTTTTCAGGGGGGTGGGGGGGGGGGGGGGGCAGGGAGGGGGGAGGGGAGGGAGGGGGAGGGGCCACTGAACTGGTACCTGAAAGGATGAAAGACAAAAAAGGAGACTGGTGATGATCAGAGGGTGACACTATGAGTGCAGATCGTATGTGCCGCACTGGAGACAGGTGTTGGGTCAGCCTGGGGAAAGTAAGCACTGAAGTGGCATGTGTGTTATGCACCACTGCACACAGGTGTTTGGGTCAGCCTGGGGAAAGGGTAAGCACTGAAGTGGCATGTGTTTATGCACCACTGCACACAGGTGTTGGGTCAGCCTGGGAAAGTAAGTACTAAAAGTGGGATGTTTGTTATGCACCACTGCACACACGTGTTGGGTCAGCCTAGAAAAAGTAAGTACTGAAGTGGGATGTTTGTTATGCACCACTGCACACACGTGTTGGGTCAGCCTAGAAAAGTAAGTACTGAAGTGGGATGTTTGTTATGCACCACTGCACACAGGTGTTGGGTCAGCCTGGGGAAAGTAAGTACTAAAGTGGGATGTTTGTTATGCACCACTGCCACTGCACACACGTGTTGGGTCAGCCTAGAAAAAGTAAGTACTGAAGTGGGATGTTTGTTATGCACCCACTGCACACACGTGTTGGGTCAGCCTAGAAAAGTAAGTACTGAAGTGGGATGTTTGTTATGCACCACTGCACACACGTGTTGGGGTCAGCCTGGGGAAAGTAAGCACTGAAGTGGGATGTTTGTATCTTCCTGGATGGTCGTCCAGGAAGAGTGCAGGGAGGGGCTGGGGGGTGTGGGGGTGGCACTGCGGCGGGGGGAAAGGTGGAGTGGAGGGAGCAGGAGAAGAGGAAATGCATACACACACACACACACACACACACACACACACACACACACACACACACACACACACACACACTGTCAGCACTACTACCATCACATCATCCTCATCCTGATAATGATCACCAGACACCCTCACCACCAGGATTACGACAACGAAATAGTAAACAAATAAATCAATCAATCAATCAAAGAAGGGAGGGGGCTGGGCCAGATGAATGAATGGATGAATCAGTCACTACATCACATCGTAGCTGATGACCCAGGCTGTTCACATTACCAGGCACCAACCCACTCTCCTTGCAGACGACCTTTCCTTTTGTTTCGTTTCATTTAGTCCAGTTGCGCACACATTCTCCTCCCCAAACACCATTCATTCAGCTCTTTGAATTTCTTTTTATCTGCTGCCATTATCAATAACTCCACAACAGGCAAAGCCAGAATTACATAGAGACAG
>JADBJO010017607.1:0-15000 GCA_016801955.1 Conus betulinus | reverse complement strand
TGGTACAACAACATGAGTTAAAATCTAGTTCATTTCCTTCCCCTAAGGCAAAAAACTCGAATACAATAAGGCTATATTTATGCATAATGTGTTAAATGGAAATGCACCTCCCTCCATTGTAAACAGTTTCCGGAAGAATGACAATAGGCACGTCCACAAATTAATAATGCCTCTGCCCAGACTTGACCTTTACAAATCAAGCCTAGTATACAGTGGTGGTACGTACTGGAACAATTTGCCTCCCTTTCTGAAAGAAATCTCAAGTTTTAATATTTTCAAAGAGCGCTTTATTGGATATCTGCTCAGTAAGTTAAAAGATATATAAAAAAAAAAAACTGTACCAGTTGACTCCTAAATCAATTAAAAGACTGAGTGAATAGAAATAAAATACTGCATGATTACAAGCCTGTGTTAGACGGAAATCTTGCACGTGTCATTTGAAGCACAGCAATAATGGGTGAAGATATTTGAACATGTCTTACATTGATGATATCGCTTAATCGCATTTCGTTATTTGATGTATCGTGTGCATTCAAGTCTATTTGACTCTTTTTCCCCCCATTTGTCTTTGTATTTTTACATGTATTTCTTTCTACCCCCCTCCCCCATCCCACCCACACCCCATACCCCCGCTTCCACTCTCTCTCTCTCTCTCTCTCTCTCTCTCTCTCTCTCTCTCTCTCTCTCTCTCTCTCTCTCTCTCTCTCTCTCCCCCCCCCCCATCCCCTCTCTATCTTCACCCCGCCGCTTACTATGTATGTGTTTGTGTGTTGCTTGTTTGCGAAAGTGTACAAGTTTGGGTGGGTGTGTTTGGGAGGGGGGGCGTTTTCTGGGTGGGATTGTTAAAAGGGGAGTGTGTTACGTTTCTTTGATGTTATTTCCATTTTCTGTATTTTCAATTTTTGTGTGTGTGTGTGTTCAATCTCTTGTTTGTTTGTTTGTTTTGTGTGTGTAGTAGTGTGTGTGTCGTTTGTTCATTTTTCATTTCATTTCTTTCTTTTTTGTGTGTGTTCCCCTCTTGGGCGAGGGCTAGATGTAAAAAAGCATGAACCTGCTTATCTATCACCCTCGAAAATAAAGAATTTGTCTTGTCTTGTCTTGTCTTGTCTTGTCTTGTCTTGATGGCCATAATGTTAACCAAGAAAACAAAAGTGAGGAGAATCGACTGTCAGACACAATGGAAATTCTCAAAACCAATGTACCAGTTCCAGTCTATAAATACTCGACTCCTTAAGCACGGCCTTGACGCTATCATTTTTTGGGTGTGCAGCCAGTGGCAAAGAGGGGGGGGGGGGGGGGGGGGGGGGGGGGAGGAGGGGAGGGAGCGAAAGGGACTCAATCCCCCAAGTCAAAACGACACACAACACAGCCTCAGATCAGTTTGGCAGTCAACTTCACGGCCTTCTGCCTCAAGACTTTTCTGTCTGCTTCATGGGATGGGTCGGTCGGCGGAGGGGGGGGGGGGGGGGGGGAAGGAAGGATTGGCTGTAGTGGGGGCTATGTATACAGGGCAGCAGACAGATCTTGGTATTTAGCATGAAGACACGACTGATTTAGAACGCGCGCACGCGCGCGCGAGCACACACACACACACACACACACACACACACACACACACACACACACACACACACACACACGCACACACACACACGCACACACACATACACACACACACACACACACACAAATATGTGTACACACACACACACACACACACACACACACACACACCACACACACACACACACATGCACACACGTACACACGCACAAATACAAATACATATGCACGTGCGCACATGCGCGCGCGCGCACACACACGCACACACATACACACACACATATGCTCACATGCGCATACATATGCACGCGCGCGCGCACACACGCACGCACGCACGCGCGCGCGCGCGCGCGCACACACACACACACACACACACACACACACACACACACACACATGTAGGTGTATACACATAATGTATAATTAATTAATTATTTCCACAGGAATAAATATAGTCTTCTGCTGGGTCCCTTCACACTGTGGTATTTATTGGAATGAAATAGCAGATAAAACTAGCCAGACGCGGGGCAATGGGCAATGCTGCAAAAAATAATTTGAAGTTAGATATATATGAAATACATTCGTTATTGAAAAGCTGTTTCCGAATTGAGAAGTCTCAAGATAAATGTGCAGTGGAAACATATCCTAGACATATTTCTACTTTAATATACAAGATACGTTTGAACTCTTGGAAGACCAAATATTCCTAAAATATAGCGTGTGCATGTTCTAAGCCATTATCTGGTGAACATATACTTTTCCATTTAAATGTTCTCTTTATTCAAAAGCAAACACTGAACTTTCGAAATCTAAACCGAATCACGCTATTTCTTTCAGTTCAGAATTGTTGAGGTTGCAAAAAATTATCTCTCAATCTCAAATTAGCATATTTTTATAATTATGATAGTGTAGTTTATTTTTAATTTTGTGCTGTTCTTGAACTTATGTCTTACCTTTTTCCTCCCCCCTCTTCTTTTCCCTGTGCTCCTCCCCCCCCCCCCCCCCCCCCCCCCCGCCCCCCCCCCCGTCGTAAAGTCTAATATCACCAAGTGTGAACAGACTATAAATCAACAACACACACACACACACACACACACACACACACACACACACACACACACACACACACACACATTGTAAGCATCATATCATTGTCATCATCATTATCACTCTCATCATTGCCTCCCTTGTCATCAGTGTTACTATCAAGGCAAACAAATACAAATAAAAATATCTGGATGAATAAATAATATAATGGATGAATGACTGAATGAATAATTGACTGCATGATTTACAACCAAATGTAGCTCCAAAATTCAGCTGCAATCAACGTTTACAAAGCATCAGCCCACACTTATTAGACGTAAATGCTCAAAACGCATCACGATCAAGGTTCGGTTTCTTGGAAAACTCCCAATATCTTTACGTAGTTCAAACTCTCGTCTTCATTCAAGGCCTCTCTTGAAACAACTCTTTTCACCTGTCAATAGCAGTTCTTTCTTCCCCTTCCCTTGCCCATCAAATTGATTCTGCGACTTGTGTGTGTGTGTGTGTGTGTGTGTGTGTGTGTGTGTGTGTGTGTGTGTGTGTGTGTGTGTGTGTATGTGTGTGTGTGTGTGTGTGTGTGCGTGTGTGTGTGTGTGTGTGTGTGTGTGTGTGTGTGTGTGTGTGTGTGTGTGTGTGTGTGTGTGTGTGTGCGCGTCCGTGCGTGCGTGCGTGTGTGTGTGTATGTGTGTGTGAGTGGAGTGCGTGTGTGTGTGTGTGAAGTGCTTGTATGTGTGTGTATGTGCGCGCGCGCGCGCGCGTGTGTGTGTGTGTGTGTGTGTGTGTGTGTGTGTGTGTGTGTGTGTGTGTGTGTGTGTGTGTGTTGTTGTTGTTGTTGTTGTTGTTGTTGTGTGTGTGAGAGTGTGTGAGATCGTGTATTGTGGTGTGTGTATGTATGTATGTGTGTGTGTGTGTGCGTGTGTGTGTGTGCGCGCGCGCGCGCGCGCGCGCGAGTGTGTGTGTGTGTCAATATGCACTCTTGTTTGTAGGCGCATGGTACTTATTGCATGATTTATCTTCTTATTGGTTACATTTCTGTTTTCTTTCATCTTTTCTGTGTTTGTAAGCGCTTAGGACGTATCAGTAAGAGTAAGCGCCATAAACAATCATCATTGTCATTATCATCATTATCATAAAAGCCACAAAGTGCACGCACTTTGTATCCCTCCCAACACCATCTGACAGCTACGCTCGGTCTCCATGTCATGTCTTCACACCTCCATAATCCATCACCCCCCACATACTGCCAAGCCTGAAGGACAGAGAGAAAAAAAACATCTAGAGATCTGGTGACAGCATCAGGGAGAAAGACAAAAATATCAGTGAGAGAAATCAGTGAAAGGTCCCCCGCTGAATGAGAAGAGAAGATGAAGACATCGTCATGACTGGAAAGGTCCTCAGCTGAATGAGAAGACAAAGACAGATGAGACATCTTCAAGTCTTCTTGCCTTCCTTACCATTACTCAGGAGGAGGAGGGGGAGTAGGTAAGAGGGCGGGGGGTGGGTGGTAAGGGGTTGGGGGGTGGGGAAGGGGGGGGAGGGCCGACGAACACAATCCCATAAAGTCAGACCAAACTCCAAAACATCAGATGAATTGGACAGCAGCAAAATGGCTGACTGCCCTAAGACTTCTTTCTGCTCCCCACTACAATGCATTAACGCTGTGTGTCGGAAGTGACCGCGAAAAGAGAAAGCGATGGGTGGGGTGGGGTGGGAGTGGGGGGGGGGGTGGAGGGTGGGGGAGGGGTGCGGGTGGGGGAGCTTAGGGAGCGTGATAGGGAGGGAGGAGGAATGCAATGGAGATGGTACGGAAGATGCAGCAGATGGTGTAAGCATAAAGACATAACTGAATCATTCTGCCAGCCTTCTTCAGGACAGATAGTCGTTGTCTTTGTCCTGAGTGTCTTGTTGATTATATTGCCTGAAGGAGACCTAACAGATCGAAACACGTCGTAATTTTGTCTTGTGATTCGTTTGTCTACGATGTTTTTTGGGTTTTTTGTTTGTTTGTTTGTTTTGGTGGTGCGCTATCACTACCATTTCAAATGTGTGACAAAGATGGTTTTGTCCTGGAATTTGGAGGTTCGTGCAGATGTTCAATGCCATTTATCAGCAAAATGAGCAGAATGATGCACGACTTGTGGACTCCTTGTGTTTCTACAGACATCGGCAGGGCGCTATGTACTAGGATTTGGGAGTGAAAGGTCCGGCACACGACAGACAGATGAAGGGTGATGTGGATCGTGTTTGCACAGACAAAGGAAGCGGACATGAGACCTGCTTCAGAGTCAGGTATGGTGTGTGTGGGTCAAGGCCTGGACTGTGCGATGACTATGTTGTTGTACTGGCTGATCTGAGAAAGGCCAGATGCAGCTTGGAGTGTACTTTTTGAGAATGTAGAGCGTTTCGGGCCTAATCTGTAACCATTGACTTTGACCATCAGACACCCAGTGATAGAAACAGTAGCAGATGAAAGAGAGAGAGAGATGATGGGGTGGGGGGGGGAGCAGGGAGAGGGATGAGAGGAGGAGGGGGAATGGGGTGGGGTGGTGGTGGGCAGGATTAGTTGGGGGATGGGGATAGGGGTGCCTGGCGGGAGGGGGGGGGGGGGGGGGGGAGATTATTGCTCTGTGTTGCTTGGGGAGACAAAACTAGTCTCCATAACGGCTGACGTGAGTCTGGCAGCTGGCCAAACAGCTCGGGCTGATATTTTGCCCCCCCCCCCCCCACCCTCCCATCCTCCCTCCTCCTTCCCTCCACCCCTTCCCTTCCCTTCCCTTCCTAACCTCTCTCTCCAAAACTATCCCACCTCCTACTCTTTCTTCCCGTTCCTCCCCTCTTCCATCCCCGCCCCCCCCAAAACTGGCTTCACGGGATGGGGAGGGGGGGGGGGGGGGTAGCTGCAATGACTGACAAGGGGCTGTAGCATTTCTCTGGGGCTGTGGTAAAGGGGGGTGGGATGGTAGTAAAGGGGGGCTGGCTGTAGTAAAGGGGGTGAGAATGGATCGGTCGGAACGCAGCCAACATGACCAGTGAGGATATGTGTGGCGCCCTACCAGTGTCACAGACCGAAAATAGCTCACTTGGTACAGCGCTGGGCTGGTGAATCTTTGTGATACTGGGGTTGCCGGTTCGAATCTCCACCAGGCCATTTCAGCAAAGGTGTTATTCCCCGTCAGAGTTTACAATGGTTCTGATTCCATTCCTAAGTAGTCCTTTCCAAAGAGACTATAAACCGAGGTTCTGTGTGTGAAATGCACACATAACATCTTGAACACACTGTAAAATCCCGTTAGCAACTTTCAGGAGGAGAAGCCAAATCTGACCAGTTGGTATGGATGACACGTGAAACGTAGCATGCACCTTCCCCAAAGGTGGAGAATGGCTGCCTTAAAGGTGGGATAAAAAAAAATGCCATACACAAAAAACTCCACTCCCTTGGTTGGGTAGATGGGATTAATCCTTGCCTGTCTATACAGGCAGTGTCCACAGGAGTATCAGCCTGTTATGCAGAAAGAAAAGGCTGTTAAGCATGGTCAGCACGCATGTGCAGCGGTGTCAGCGGCATTGAGCAAGAGGAGGGACAACAATGGCTCACCAGCAGAGTTGGGGCATTTCCATGGAGAGGACATACCACGGTACAGTGTAAGTTGCAAAATGAGGCTACCGCTGATGGAAATCTAAAAAAAATCTTAAAACAGTGTTTATAATAACTCCGCCAAACAACAGGGACTACCGAATCACAAGACAAAAGGTGACGCGTTTCGCCCTCGTACGACTTCTTCAGGCAAGATCAACAACATTCTGGACAACAAAACTGAAGAACGAGCAACTGCTTATCTTGTCAAAGTCGACGCACGATGGCGTTTGACGGCAACAAGGCCGTTGGGATGGCGTGTCAGCGCTTCATTCAGTCCCTTCCCATGTCATCCAGTCAATGTCGTTCCCTCCATTTCCTCACTTCCTTCAGTCTTTCCATTTCTCACGGAACCTCGGTCTATGTCCTCATTCGAAGGACTGTATGGGAATTGGAGTCAGAGCAAATGTTAACTCTGAGGGGAAAATCCCCCTGTGCCAAAATGGCCTGGCGGAGATTTGAACCAGCAACCCCAGGATCACCAAGATCACAAGTCCAGCGCTCTACCGCTGAGCTGTTGCGGCACATGGTCCACAGCAATCATCCATGTTAACAACGTTTACCTAGCGATGATACCTGTTTCCCTTGGGTAAGGTAAAGTTGTTTATAGCCCAGCCAACCGCAAAGGGCCATCATATCAGGGTTGTCACCCGCGTCGAAGTCAACTCATAAGTCTTCAAATAAAAGAAAGAAAAAAAAACCTCATCGACACAACCCTTTAAAGTACACCTAAAAACACACCACAAATTTTGCTAAACAGTGTATATAAAAAAAAAAAAACTCCAGGATTTTTCAATCAATGTGTTTGTGTCTTAGTGTTTGTATAAAACATGATTATCCATGACTGGCATTTTTTTTTTTTTGTTCGTATGAATAGTGTTGGTCTAAAGGTGAAGGTTTGTTTGTAACTTTGTTCATTTGGTGTGTTGGGGGGGGGGGGGTGGGGGGGGGGGGGGAAGAAAACATTTTTTTAATAGTAACCATTTTCTCCTCCCACCTCTCGTGCTATGTTATCCCAGGCAGCAGAGAGGATCATCTGTTGGTCTGATTCTGATTCTTGTCACTTTCTGTGTCAATAAATGATGTGAGCTTCACGGCACGGCAGCGACGACTTTCTCCTCGTCCAAGCTGGAAAAGAAAGATAAATACTGTTTAAAAACAAAATCAGAAGAGGAGTTCGGTCCCTTCATCCGGCCGGCCGGAGAGAGTACGGTTAGCACGACCGGCAAAATGACGGCGCTCATCACACGGGTCGGGCATGCTGCACTACGCACGGCTTTGGCCGTCGCCAGTAAGTTGGAAAAGAGATGAACCGGAACAGAGGTTGTTTTTTTTTTTTTCTTCCGACAGACGGCGCAGGAAAAGAGCTGTGATCCTGAGGATATTATATCTCTTTTCCCCTCTTTTCGCCCTTTCCCTCGAGGATCGTATCTGTTTTTCTTTTTCTTTTTTTTTTTCTTTTCTTTCTATTTTTTTTTTTCCCTGCAACGAAAACACGCTATTATCTCGCCTTTAAAACGCCGGTATGCTGCCATAGAAAAGCAGCCGTCAGTCACCTCTGCTGTGCTTTGATCTCACGGAACTTTATCGTTGTCATGTCATGATTGAAATACAGCACACAGCACACATGCATACCAGATAGAGAGAGAGAAGCCGACACGAGATAGAGGATAGAGAACGAGATAGACAGACAACGAAATACGACCAGCAGAGAGACAGATACGAGGAGAGCCACTGCCCAGACAGACATATCGACAGACCGACAGATCAATCAGACAAAGACACATCGACAGACAGACCAGGCATATCGACAGGCATACAGAGCAGACCAGATCGACAGATAGAGGAACCAGACAGGTACGAGAAAAGGAGGGGCACGACAGGAAGAGGAGGGAGAGGGAGAGGATGAGGGAGAGAGAGGGGGGAGTGGAAGAGAGTGGAGAGGAGGAGGAGAGGTAGAGACAGAACAGACAGACAACCAGAGTGGGCCGACAGACAGAGACAGACAGACAGGCAATGAGGGGACAGGAGAGGAAGACACAGAGACAGAGAGAAAGGGGTTGGAGATCTGGCTGCAAATGAGACACCGGGAACGAGAAGAGATAGAGAGAGAGAGAGAGAGATGAGAGAGAGAGAGAGAGACAGAGAACAGAGAGAGAGGGCAGGGTGGAGGGCGCGGTAGGAGGGAGGATGGGTGAGAGAGGAGAACTAGAAACGGACAGACAGACAGACGACAGATAGACAGACTCCAGGAGGAGATATTTGACTCTTACATCTGGCAGACTGTGTTCTTTGTTCCTATCTGATTTTTTTTTTACGAACTCGCTCTGGAAAATCTAATACTGCTACCCCGCCCACCCCCGCCACCCCCCCCCCCCACCCCCCCCACCCCCACTCCCGCCCGTCAAATTCTTCACACTGCGACTTTCCAGTGTGGACTCCTGCCATCCAAAATGTCTACAGGTGTGACAGACGATCGCGAAGAAGAAGAAGAAGGAGGGGTCGAGTATTTATAGACTGGCGCAGATAGACTGTTTTGAGAATCCTTTTTATTGTGTCACATTTTCCTTTCATCACATGGCCATGAAGGAATAAGCCAGCTGTTCCAAGCAGACAGATTAATTAAGATCAAGGAAGGGGACTAGTTTGTGCACTTGAGGCTGGCGCAAAGACCGGGTCAGCTGGCGCAAAGATCAGGTCACGGCTGAGTGCAAAGGCCTGACTTGTGTCAACTAAGGGGAGGTAGGTCAAGTATTTGACGATGGTTTGTGATTTCATCGGTGAAGACCTCCCTGCCCACCCACCCCCCACCCCCCGCCCCTGCAATAATTGGTGGGGAAGTTGTTGTTTTGATCAAACATCACTTAACATGAATGTTAGTTTTAAAACGGAGTGACTGAGGGCGGAAAATTAAGCTTTTTTTTTTTTTTAAAGCCCCCCCCCCCCTCTCTCTCTCTCTCTCTCTCTCTCTCTCTCTCTCTCTCTGGTTTTCATCCAAACCGCCATTTCGATTTTACACCGAATATGAAAGGTAAGTGGTTTCTCGTTCTTCGTTTTCACTGTCCTAAATGTTTGTTTTGTCTTTGCCTGAAGAAGGCCCGAGAGGTCGAAACGCATTGTGGTTTTGTCCTGTACTTTATGTGTCTGTGCCCTTGGCGGTAACGATCCCCTCTTTCTCTAAAAATTAGCACGAAATGCTGGCTGCGATTTATGGTAGGCCTCTAAACGCCTACGTGAGTTCAATAGTGTTTGTGGCCCAAATCCTAATTGTGGCGTGTGGCCCTTCCTCCCTTCCCCACTCGCCCTACCTTCCCTCTCCCTTCTACCCTTCCCTCCTCTTCCTCCTCAAACCTTCCTCCCTTCCCCCTCAAAAAACCCTCTCCCCCATCATCCCCCACCCCTAAGTGTCCTCCCTCCCCCCCACCCACCATCCCCTTCAACCCTCCCCCATCCCACACAAACCCTAAGTCTTCTTCCCCCCCCCCCCCCCCTTCCCCCCCCCCCCCCCCCTCCCCCTTCAAAACAATCCATCCTCGCTTACAGCTGAGTGCTCAATCAAGAAAATTGAAGTTCTGCGAGAAAGTTAACCCCCCCCCTCCCCTCCCTCTATGAATCCTCCTCTCTGCCTTCAAACTCTCCCCACACCCAACCCATACCCCTCCCTACATTCCTTCCCCGACGGCATCCCCTCTCTCTCTCTCTTCGATCTCTCCTCCTCTCTCTCTCTTCTCTCTCTGTGTCGAGTCCTCTCTCTCTTTCTCTCTCTCTCTCTCTCGCTGTCTGTCTGTCTGTCGTCTCCCCCCCCCCCTCTCCCATCCCCCTCTCTCGCCTCTCCTGTCGCTCCTATATTTTTCCCTCTCTCTCTCTCTCTCCGTCTCTCTCTCTCTCTCCTCTCCCTCTCTCCCTCTCTCGTCCTCTCTCTTCTCTCCCTCTCTCTCTCCTCCTCTCCTCTCCCCTCATCTCTCTCTCTCTCCCTCTCTCGTCTCTCTCTCGACCGTCAATCTCGTCCTCCTCTCTCTCTCTCTCATTCTCTCTCCTCCTGTCTCTCCTCCTCTCCTCTCTCTCTCTCACAATTCCGCCAGTTTCTTCCCCCGGTCACAGAGTGACCAGAACTTGGGAGCAGGCAAGGCGGACAGCGGGGTCACCAGACAAAAAGCGCAGAAAGATTGAAATCATGGAACTGGCTGGCAATGGGGGGGTGGGGGGTGGGCGGGGTTGTGGGGGAGGATGGGCAGCGGGTTGTGGGGGGTGGTGGACGGGAAGGTGGAGCGGACGGGAGGGAATAGTCCGGTCGAGGAGATCGGGGAGGATAGGCGGGGGGGATCTGGAGGGGAGGAGAGTGGGAGTGCGGGAGGATGCCAACAGGATTGGCGAAGCATGAGAAATGTAAAGGGAGTGTAAGGGGTGTTGGCTTGTGTCTCTGATTCAACAAAATTCATTCGCTGTGTGCGTGTGTGCGTGCGTGCGTGGTGTGCGGTGTGCATGCGTGCGTGCTTTGCGTGCGTGGTGTGTGTGTAGTGTGTGGAGGGTGTGTGTGTGTGTTGTGTGTGTGTGTGTGTGTGTGTGCGTGCGCGCGCGCTCGCGCGTATGTGCATGCGTGTGTGAGTTAATGTGCGAGTGAGGGAGTGAGGTGAGTGGTGTGAGTGAGTGAGTGAGTGTGTGGTGTGTGTGGTGTGTGGTGTGTGTGTGTTGTGTGGTTGTGTGTGTGATGTGCGTTAGTACAAAACACACAACATAAAACAGACATGAACATAAACCTCATATATATCATAGTATTTATATACCATATATATAATATATATAGAGAGAGAGTTATAATGAGAGGAGATGAGAGAGAGAGGAGTGTGTGAGTGTGAGAGAAGATACGTACATAACATAACATACCTACATAAATTTCATGTACCTACATTTTTGGTTGCAGTATTATAAATATTATATATATATATAGATACCGATATATATATATATAGGAGAGCGAGGAGAGAGAGAGAGAAGATAGAGGACAGAGAGATAAGGAGATAGTGCAACCTTTCATCTAGTTATCGTTATGAACAGTTCGCGTGTGTGCGTGTGTGCTACGTGCAGCCATACATACACAGTGCTAGTGTATGTGTGTTTGTGGTGTGGGTGTGTTGTGTGTGTGTGTATTTGTGCAATTCTTGTGTGTGAGTTTGTGTGAGAGAGAGAGAGAGTGAGAGGAGTTGGTGTGTGTGTGTGTGTGGAGAGAGAGGAGAGAAGGAATGTTGAGAGAGAGATTGTTGTTGGGTGCGTGCGGGTTACGTACTTTGCCGTTGCGTGCGCTGCGTATGAGAGAAGCGCGCGCCGCGCGCACGTTGGTGTTTGTGGTGTGTGTGTGTGTGTGTGTGTGTTGTGTTGTGTGTGTGTGTGTGTGTGCGTGTGTTTTTTTTGTGTGTGTGTGTGCGTGCTGCGCGCGTGCTGCACGCGTGCTTGCGTGCGTGCATGCTTGCGTGCGTGCGTGCGTGTGTGTGTGCGTGCGTTTGCGTGTGTGTGTGTGTATGCGTTGTAGTTTATTGATTTGACATCGTTTTGGGCAGCCAACCAAGTGAATTTTGCTGTTCTTTGCCCCATCCCACTCACCCCACCCCCTGTCCTCCCGAAAGCCTTCTTCTTTCCCTAACCCTAACCCCCCCCCCCCCCATCCCCCCACCCCCCCCCCCCCACCCCCCCCCTACCCCCCCATGCTGGAACCGGACTTCAAACGGAGGCGGTGTTGTGCGTTTGGAGAGAGGAAACTCTCTTCCCCGGTAATATATTTTTTCCAGCATCACACACCACGCCGGACTCAATGACGCTGCCGTCTACACGCGTTTAAACATGTGATGCTATCAATGACAATTATCCAAAGTCATTCGCAAAATGAGGCGACTGCAGGCGGGAAAAAAAAAGTATTACAATAACTCCACCGAGCAACGTGGACAAAACAAGAATCACAAAACAAAAACACGACTCGTTTCGACCTCCTGGGTCTTCTTCAGGCAAAGTAAACACACTCAGTGCAAGACGAACATGTCGCACGAACAATCACTTGGCGCCCAATTTGACAAGATAACTGATTCTCTCTCTCTCTCTCTCTCTCTCTCTCTCTCTCTCCTCTCTCTCTCTCTCTCTCTCTCTCTGCGTTTTACAATCCACACTCGTTTACACAAATGGTTGTCTACCTGGGTAGTGCTGACTGAAGAGCTGCCAGATGGCCCTTCATTCAGTCGTTTCCCGTGTCATCGAGTCAATTTCGTTCACTCCATTTCCTTACTTCCTACATTCCTTCCATTTCTCACGCAGGGTGCATGCTATGTGTCACGAGTCATCCATACCAACGGCCAAACAGGCCTTCGCTTCCGAAAGTTGGTGATGGGATTTGACGTACGTACAAGATGTTATGCGTGCATTCACACACGGAACCTTCGAAGGACTGTATGGGAAATGGAGTCGGAACCAATGTTAACTCCGAGGGAAAAATCCCTCTGTACTGAAAACGGCTCGGCGGAGATTCAAACCCGCAACCCTAAACTTTACAAACAGCAAAAGAAAAGAAAAGAAAAAGAAAAAAAAATAAAGAAAGAAATAAAAGAAAGAAAACAGACAATAAAAACCAAAGTTGATTTTTCTTACACGGAAATTTAGGGAGGCAGTCGATCGCACACGAGAGCGTTAAAGCTTGCCGGCCATCGAATCATAGCAGCGCTATTCCAACAATCCAATCTCCCCCTGCAGCCATAAACAAGTGTTGTATTCTCCCAAATCCCCTTTTCCTTCAACCCCCCCCCCCCCCCCCCCCCCCCCCCCCCCCCGACCTTCCGCTCCTAAAACTTCTCTCTGTGCCTTTTTTCTCTCCCTGAGAGAGATGCTAAATACAAACAAGGGGGAACCTCCCTGGCCTCATCAGTTCTTGAGGGCAATTTAGGGGAGGGGGGGGGGGGGAGTCTCTGAGCCCTTGTCATTGTCGGCCATTGTCGTCCTCAGTCCCCAGGTGTCCGCAGTGTCGTAAGCACCCCGCCTAAATTAAAACCCGGACAAAAAAGATGTTGGTGATAAGGCCACTCAAACAGTCTCCCCTTTTTCTAATAATCTGGCTGCCATTTCCTTTTGGGTTTTTGAATCAAACTTTATGTCCAAATCTTGACAGCAAGATATTAGTGGTGAACCAGCACGTTGGGCTAATTCTGGAGATCACACATCTGCTAAGGGGTAGTACCCACGAGCCACTCCCTCCTCCTAAAGTCTCTCATCTCAGTCCTTAATTCGTCTTTCTTCTGCATAATTCACATAGCAGTCTACTCTGCTTAAATTCTCTCATCTCAGTCCTTAATTCGTCTCTTCTTCTCTTCTTGCATAATTCACATAGCAGTCTACTCTGCTTAAATTCTCCATCTCAGTCCTTAATTCGTCTCTTCTTCTGCATAAATTCAACATAGCAGTCTACTCTGCTTAAATCTCTCTCATCTCAGTCCTTTAATTCGTCTCTTCTTCTGCATATAATTCACATAGCAGTCCTACTCTGCTTAAATTCTCTCATCTCAGTCCTTAATTCATCCTTCTTCTGCTAATTCAAATCATAGCAGTCCCCCTCTGCTTAATTCTCTCATCTCAGTCCTTATTCAATTCATCTCTTCTTTTTGCATAATGCACATAGCAGTCTACTCTGCTTAAATTCTCTATTCTTAGTCCTTAATTCATTCTCTTCTTTTGCATAATGCACATAGCATCTAGGCTGAAAACACTTTGCTCAGGTTTCTAGATCAATTTCCCCCTGACTCTTGCCCCCCCCCCCCCCCCCCCTTCCCCATCCCCTCGCATTCCCTCTTCCCTTCTGGACGTGATCATGGCCGACGAGATGAACACTTAGATATGTGCATTTCTAACTGATTCATCCGTCAACAGAAAAAAAGTTATTTAAAAACATGTCAAATGAAATTAAAACTAATCAAAAGAGAGAAAAAAAAGTTGTTAAAGAGATGTGAAATGAAATCAATCGTATCACGACTTTTAAAGCAAGTCACAAATGCCAACAACAGCAACAGCAGCAACAAAACAACAATAACAGCAACAAACAAATGAAGCTTCACACAAAAAGCCGCACGTTAAGCTGCCATGGTTCCAGATCTGGCATGAGAATCCTGACAAACAATCCGAAGTGGTCAACGAAGTGCGACGACAGCAAACTAATTCAAACAGCTGGGATAGGGAGAGACAGGGCATGTCCAAGAGGGAATGGTGCCCATGTGTAATAGTGGTGTGCATACTTACGATGCATGCGCGGATGTGTATTCTTTGATAAGGGGAGATAGAGAAAGGAGATACAAAGAGAGAGTCAGACAGACAGACAGAAAGACAGAGACACGACGAGAGCGAGCGAGAAAGAGCGAGTTTAAGTGAATGTGTTTGAGGTGTGGGTGTGGTGTGTGTGTGTGTGTTGTGTGTGTGTGTGTGTGTAATGTGGTGATGTGATGGTGTGTGTGTGTGTGTGTGTGTGTGTGGTGTGTGTGTGTGTTGTTGTTGTGGTTGTTGTTGTTGTTTGTTGTGTGAGTAACAACAACATGCAAACTAGTGAGTAGCGCATCGCACAGAATTTAGCATGGAGTCTCTTGCCTCTAACAAACCAAAGAGAGAGAGAGAGAGAGAGAGAGAGTATAGAGAGAGAGCGAGGAGAGAGAGAGAGAGAGAGAGAGATACAGAGGGTGTTGTAAAAAGTCGTTGGGTAATCGGGAAAAGTGAGTTCTTCCTTCGATTAAGTAAAC
>JADBJO010017606.1:32500-37233 GCA_016801955.1 Conus betulinus | reverse complement strand
ATAGGATGTGTAGGTGTGTACAACCACAATCCAAGATCAGTATATGCATGCATGATCCAAGATCAGTATATACATGCATGATCCAAGATTACCTGTACCATGCGGGCGTTGGCGGCTGTTACTGACGATGATGATGGTGAAGTTTGGTTTACCTTAGACACGATGACAGAACTGCGCCAAGAGACTCTTCAGCTCCTGTCTGAAACGACGACCACTGACGCAGTACAGCAGGAAGTTGATGGCGTGGTTGCTGTACATGACGTTGTCCATACACGCCACGATCAGCATGAATCGGGCCATGGCGGCATTGGTTCGGGGCTGCCAGTAGTACCTCTCATACAGCAGCACGATCACGATCGGTGACGTCAGCACCAAGAAGGTGAAGGACACAAGTAAAAACATAATGTTTATGTTGGTGCTGCCCATGCCTGATTTGGTGGAGCCAGGCCCCTCACTTTTCTTACTGTCTACCTTCCTCGTCGTCCCCTGGGCAGAAGAACCTCTCAGTTCTGTCGTCTTCACTGGTGGGTCATTGGCTCTGACTGAAGTGCTCAAATTCCGGTTCTCTGTGAACTGTTTGTTGAATTCACGTGAGAACTTGAGTTGTCTGATGATGAGGAGATTCAAGGTGAGCAGGGCGACAGATGGAATGAAACTGTAGATGGAAGCGTCGATAACAGTGTATATCTTTTCCACATAGTCTCTCACACTCCCAGCTGGATACAAACACGTTAAAGGTTCTTCAGCGTTTCCTGTCGGGACCAAACGCCATAGAAAAAAAGATTTGAAAGTTAAAAGCGAAGGAGAAGATCCCTACTCCCGTGATGACTTTGAGAGCAGATTTAGGAGTGCACAAGCTCTGAGCTTTGAGTGGGAACGTGACCACAATGAAACGATCCACAGTCATGGCCAGAAGCACCAGGACGTCAAAGTGGATGGTGAAAATAGAACAAAAAGTAGTGGAGAGCACAGGTCCAGTCACTGCTCATATAGAATACAGTATGACCAAGGTAGCGACTCACGACAACACTCAAGGCGTGACCAAGAACGATGGAATCCAGGACAGCAATGGCGGCCATGTACATACAGGTGGAGGTGGTGCGAAGACTGGTGAAGACGAAAGTCACAAAGCACAGGAAGTTGAAGACGATTCCCACAGTCATCATGATTGGAACATAAATTCTGCACATCAGAATGTAAATTGGACAAGTTAAGCAGCAGCACTGTACTTTCAAAGTGAATGTAGAACAATGAGGGAAAAAATAACGAAACATGGAAGACAGAACATTTTTTTTACATCCAAAGAAGATTCAATGTGAAGTGACATTACATCAATTGGGCTTAGTCGGTCAGGAGTGGTGTAATGATTGACACGATCTACTTCTCTTTAAACCAATCTCTCAGTGGTATATAAATGTTTTTCAACATTAACACACTTGAGTGATACTGAACATGTGTAAGTAAACATTGGCGATTATGCGTTTCGAATATGAACCTGAATGTGCTACACAAGCGGCGTATCAAATATGTGTATATCGATGATCTAAAAATGCAACAATATAAAATGATACTATGCTGATTAAAACCTAAGAATCTCTCAATTATCATATATCAGAAATGTAATGATTTTGAATTCCGACTAACAGTAATAGAAAATCGCTTGACTATTTTTGGGTACCTTTTCCCTTATCAAAAGCAGTAGAATACACTTACTTAAACCCATTTCTTTTCCCCCTAAATGCAGTAAACATGTGTACGAGCAAATTACAGTAGTTTTGAGTAAAAAGAACGCATGATGTCTGTTGCTTCAACCAGATACTAAATACTAAATACTCCCCAAGTGAACTTGATCTTTCTACCATAAACGTAGCCATTTCTTGCCAGAGAAAAAATCACATCCTATATCAGATAGAGGGACATACAATATCCTTTCCCCAGCACATGTGAAAGCCCCGGAATTCAATACCAAAGCATAATTGCGATGATAATACAATATGTTCATAGAAGACCGGCAGGGTCAGGAAAAATGGAAGCACTAGCCTTTTGTTACAATAAAGCAGCATCCTTAACCTATTGTTAGCTTCGTGATAACATTTATGAGACCATTCTTTGGACTTTGACAGCAAGCAGCTTTCGTGTGTCAGTGGAAGAAATGCACTTCTAATAGAGCTGATGCATTATTGATGAAAGATATTACACTGTTGCTGGCAGAGACACTGGGATCCTAGCAGCAAATATATTGTAGTTTCTAACCTGACCCAGTAGGAAAAAACGGTTCGGTAGAAATTTGGGTCATCAGAAATTACACTACTAATGAACACACTGGATATTTCTGAAACCCCTTTATGAGTTCTAAACAGCTTTTTAAGAGCCTTTATTTTCCCCGAGAACGCCGAATTAGTTCATCGGTTTGTGTGAACTGCTTGCTTAGTATGTTCTTGTGTGTATGTGCGTGTGTGTGTGTGTGTGTGTGTGTGTGTGTGTGTGTGTGTGTGTGTGTGTGTTTGTGTGTGTGTGTGTGTGTGTGTGTGTGTGTTTGAGTGTGTGTGTGTGTGTGTGTGTGTGTGTGTGTGTGTGTGTGTGTGTGTGTGTGTGTGTGTGTGTGTGTGTGTGAGTGTGTGTGTGTGTGTGTGTGTGTGCGTGCGTGTGTGTGTGTGTGCGTGTGTGTGCGCGCGCGCGCGCGCGCGCGCGCGTGTGTGTGTGTGTGTGTGTGTGTGTGTGTGTGCGTCACTGAGAAAAAGAAATATTCAGCCCTCTACAAATTGCCTACACCAATGTCAACATCCCACATATCTGCATTTTGGCGAAGCTGGGTGCTTCTCCAACATTCTGTCTAATAGTAATGATAATGGCAAAACCAATGTTTGGTAGATACTCAAGGTCTGACCTGCGCGTTGGGCTAATGCATAGGGCAGACGTCTGCTAAGCCACGGAACCCTCTTCTTAAATGCTCAGTGTGGTATCAACAACTTAGCGGATATGGTGTAGTCTAGTAGACTAGTAGATGTAGACTTGTCCGCACGCGGTAACACCTTGATGAAACTGAAACTGAAACTTCTAATAGTCTACAGATGTCTAGATGACCGCCAGTGTAGCGTCTACTATAACACTGTGGGGAGAGATACACTCTCAAAGCACTCTTTGAACTGCTGTGTGCACCATAACGGGCATGTTTCTACAAGAAACAAATAAGAAAAACACTGACACCTACAGTTATCTGTGCACTCATACTCCTCAAGTTGATTGTCCTGGACATTTTTTTCCCGCGCACATGATTTTTTTTTTGAATATTTGATGCATTCATACTAGATTCTCCTTCCATTAACACTCATTGGCTTTCATTTAGGCAACATTGTCACGTTTCCGATGCTTGTCATATTTTTTTTAATGTATCTAGATGCTTTGATACAGTGTCACTCGCTTGATTCACACCAAGCGGTAAAACGCATATAGTGTTAACGAGTGATTTTTGATCAAGATTTGCGATGCATGTTACAGCTTGTGCACATACACTTTGCTGCTTTGATGCAGTTCCATTTGCTTCATTCTCAGAAAGGGACAAGCTCGTGTTGTTTTTGTAAGTAATAGTGATCAAGATATGTCATAATGTGACCTATATGAACTCTACATTTATCAAGGTATTTGTTCATATCTGTTCTTGTTGCTCATATGAATCACATTTTCAACTGATGAAATGTACTTTGATACGCGTTACAAAACCTGCATATGAAGTTTACTTGAAGTCTTTTTAGTGTGGGTGATTACGACTGACTGTTTTCACACGTGATTCAATAAACAAAAGCATTGTAAATACAAGAGATGCCAGAAGCAAGCTTTTTGAATATCAGAACAACGCGCGTACTCGTAGGTGTGTGTTCTGTATACGTGTTTGTGAGTGTTGTGTGCTTAAGTAGGAAAAGCACACATACAAGCACGCACACACACACACACACACACACACACACACACACACACACACACACACACACACACACACACACACACACACACACACACACACACAGACACACGAGAGAGAGAGAGAGAGAGAGAGAGAGAGAGAGAGAGAGAGAGAGAGAGAGAGAGAGAGAGAGAGAGAGAGAGAGAGAGAGAGAGAATTGTAATACGAATACTTGTTAAACAGGGTAAAATGGAAAGCTAATAGCTTTGTCACATCATACTCTTATGACAATAGATAAATAAATAGATAAATAAATGAACGCCCGTGCATGCACATACACATGTACACTCACGTACCCACACAAAACACACACACATCATTACACATGCTCGCGCACAAGCGCTTTCTCTCTCTCTCTCTCTCTCTCTCTCTCTCTCTCTCTCTCTCTCTCTCTCTCTCTCTCTCTCGCCCAGCTCCCTCCCCCCACTTAAATGATTCAAGAACACATACTAACAATTTGAAAACACAATGTATTTAGAAAGTTGTTTGAACCGAGATAGATTACTAATTGTAGGACATAAGAACTGTGTGTAATTTATCTGAATTAACTCCGTCCAGTTATTTATTGTAAACTGTGAGCTTTCCTTAACTCAAAAAAATATATTGAGTTCAGTGTTTCTGTTGTGTTGTGATGAATATGAGATCAGATGAAAGATGACGAATTACCCAGTTTGCTACAGTCCACATGACAAGTTTAACAAAATCATTTGTGCAGAAGGTGCAGAGGGTGAAACTTTTCCTTACTACACAGGGTAATAAAAGAGTTCAAACT
>JADBJO010017606.1:25000-27500 GCA_016801955.1 Conus betulinus | reverse complement strand
AGAGAGAGTTGTTCTCTCACAGCTCCTATCCCATCTCGAGATTAACTGTCTTCAAAATCCCTTTCAGTCTGCCTATCGTGCTGGTCACAGTACCGAAACTGCTCTTCTTCGCGTCGTAAATGATCTCCTTGTCGCTGCCGATGAACAAAAGGTCTCTATCCTTGCTCTACTCGATCTATCCGCTGCTTTCGACACAATTGATCACTCCATTCTTGTGCAACGTCTGCAGCACTATTTCAGGCGTTACGGAACAGCCCTTCAATGGTTCAAGTCATACCTGTCGGATAGACACCAGTCAGTCGTTGTCAACAACGTCAGATCTCGTTTAGCCAAGCTGGACTCTGGGGTTCCACAGGGCTCCGTCCTTGGACCTGTACTCTTTGTAATGTACACGCATCCTCTCTCTCAGATCCTTGAAACTCACTCCTGTCCTCACCAGATGTTTGCCGACGACGACCCCCAGCTAAGACGCTAGGGGAATGCCTCTGATCTCGACCAAATGAAGGGCGAATTGTCTGAATGTGTGTCCGTCGTTCGGGACTGGATGGCTGAAAACAAACTTCAGCTAAACCATGATAAAACTGAAGCCTTACTGTTCAGCTCACCAGAAGCAAAAACACCCGCTTTCTGTAAATTCTTCAACTCTGATCTGCAGTACTGTTGTCCCCTTCTCAGAAAAGGTTAAAAACCTTGGCGTCTTTATCGACAGCGATCTTGATATGAAGGCACAGGTGAACCATGTCTGTAAAATATGCTTTCTGGAAATTAGACGTATAGGTGCTGTCCGACATCTCCTTACCACTGAAGCAACCAAAACTCTCACTACTTCTCTCATGCTTTCGCGCCTCGATTACTGTAATTCTCTACTAGCAGGCCTTCCCGACTACCTCATCAAAAAAAACTTCAGCACGTTCAAAACTGTGCAGCTAGACTAATCCTCAAGCTCCCTTCAAAGAACACCCTCAACTATTATTACGCAGACTTCACTGGTTGCCGGTCAAAGCCAGGGTGACATATAAAATCGCATGCCTCTGTTTCAATGCTGTTAAATCTGGAACTCCAGCCTATCTGTCTGACCTTCTAAACTCATACTGCCCGGCTAGAACCCTTCGTTCGTCTTCTGACTCGTTGCTCCTGGTTCCTCCCAGATTCAAATACAAAAGAAGGGGGGGATCGATCCTTCTCCTTCCTGGCTCCTAAAACTTGGAATTCTCTTCCACACGACATCAGGCAATGTGACTCTTTTCCAGTCTTTAAAACGAAACTAAAAACTCATCTTTTACCGTCTATTTCGGCTGATAATTCAAAAGTCCCAGTCATACACAGATGTCAGTTTGTGTGAGTGCCTGTGTGTGAAGGTGCACGTGAGTAGTTGTGCGTGTCCGCTTTCCCCCGTGTGTGCTGTGCATATCTGCTTCCCCGTGCCTGGGTGTGCGTTTTGGTGTGTGTGTGTGTGTGTGTGTGTGTGTGTGTGTGTGTGTGTGTGTGTGTGTGTGTGTGTGTGTGTGTGTGTGCGTGCGTGCGTGCGTGCGTTCGTGCGTGCGTGCGTGCGTGCGTGCGTGCGTGCGTGCGTGTGCGTGCGTGCGTGCGTGCGAGCGAGCGTGAGTGCGTGCGTGCGTGCGTGCGTGCGTGTGTGTGTGTGTGTGTGTGTGTGTGTGTGTGTGTGTGTGTGTGTGTGTGTGTGTGTGCGTGCGTGCGCGCGTGTGTGTGCGTGCGTGCGTGCGTGTTTTCGTTAGTCCTTGTAAAGCGCTTAGAGCTAATCTAGGATTTGCGCTATAGAAATATTCATTACTATTATTATTACATCATATCCTTCAGAGTGTGCCGGCGATTCGATACAGTTGTCCTCCATTGTGTCCCAGTTCTCCCTGATGGGAGATATGTGCACGTAGAATCTTGTGCCAAGCCCCAACCGATCCACCAACCCCACACCCATCCCTATCCTGCCCCCCCCCCTCCCCCCCCCCCTCCACCCGCTGTGGGTTCTCTCCGATCTCGCCCCTATAGTGCATAGTGCAGCAATAAGCACCTTCATCAAAATAAGCTGACATTTGTTCTTCGGGAAGACTGACTGTCTGTTATCTTGAAGAACAAAGGGTAACCAAAAAAAAGTTTATAGCTAGTAGAAAGATAGATATCTAGGTAGGTAGGTAGGCAGGTAGATAGGTAGGCGGGCAGGCAGGTACGTAGGTAGGTAGGTAGGTAGGTAGGTGGGTGGGTGAGTCGGTAGGGATAGGTAGGTAGACAGGTAAGAAGGCAGATAGGTAGGTAGGAAAGTAGACAGGTAGACAGGTAGGGGTAGATAAGCAGGTTGGAGGGCAGATGGGCAGGTAGGGAGGGATAGGTAGGTAGGTAGATAGGTAAGTAGGTAGGTACGTAGGGATAAGCAGGTAGGTTGTAAGGTAAGTTGGTAGGTAGGTAGGTACATGGGTAGATAGGTAGATAGGTAGGCAAATAGGTAGATAGGTAGGTAGGTAGATAAGTTAATAGGTAGGCAGAT
>JADBJO010017606.1:5000-17500 GCA_016801955.1 Conus betulinus | reverse complement strand
ACACACAAATAATGAAACACACATGGAGGCACAACCGAGTGCTCAAGGATATCGCACATGCGGTTAGTACAGCTACGTCACCAGTAGCTCCAGTACAACGTTCTACAGGGCAGGAGGCCTCAAATCATGGCCTGGAACAGCCGTGACATCAAGGGCATGGAAGCAGAGTTTTCTGGGTGGAGCAGATGACTGGAAATGCACAGCAGACCTTCCAGAAAGGGAGAACCATCGGGAGATCATCAGGAACAGTGGCATGAGACCAGATATTGTTCTCCACTCAGGTTCATCAAAACAAATGATTCTGATTGAACTCAAACTGCCATTGGATAGCAGAATGGAGCAAGCACACCGCTACAAGACTGAGAGGTACGTCAGTCTAGTGAGCAGTTTGAGGTAATCCGGCTTCCAGGGACGCATCCTCGCCACAGAAGTTGGAGCAAGGGGCTTTGTAGGCTCATCAGCCTATGATCACATGAAACAGCTCTGAATTTTAGGTAAGAAGAGGACCAAAACCGGCAGAGGCAGTGTGTGTGTGTGTGTGTGTGTGTGTGTGTGTGTGTGTGTGTGTGTGTGTGTGTTCAGTCAGTGGTTTATTTAACGTCTGTTCACCATTGATGATATTAGACGAAAAATAATTTTAAAACGTCATCTCTAACTAACAAAGCTTAACCTCAAAGATAAAAAAATAACAATAACTTTTTTGAATTATTGGTAAAAATAAACACGCATCAAAGCAACTTGGCAATGTTAGATTGTGCGATAAAAGTAGCAATGTTTATGATAGAAGGGCCGGACAATATTTGACTGATATCTTGGACGTTGATATCAATAGAATTTTCTTTATAAATTGGAGTTAAGACAGAACATTCTATCAACAAATGATGCACTAAAATAGGATTACCACAAGTACAAAAAACATGGCAGAATATTTTGTGTTCCATGCATTTAACTTGAGTTTTGTACTATATCTGGAATGTGACGAGGACAAGTTTTTACGTATTTCAGATTTTCTCCACAATTTCTGTTAAAAACACAATTTTCTAACTTCAGCAACATTTCTGACGAAGATGTTTTCAGTGAAGATAATAAATTACAATCGAGGCAATGTTTAGCTCCAGTTTTAGCAAGTATGTCTGCTGCTTCATTCCATTTCAAACCCACTATGAGAGGGAACCCAGCAAAAGTCAATACATATTCCATGAATCCTTAAACAGTGTATGAGGTGATGAATATCAAAAAGTAAATCTTTCCGAGCCTTACCATCCCGATGTTCCAGAGACTGCAAGACAGATTTTGAATCAACACATATGAGAATATTATGAAAAGGCACGGGAGCATCACAAATGTAGTTTAAAGCCATCATATTGCATATAATTATGCTGTAAATATGGAAAACCCTTTGCCAAGATGATAATTCTTTTTTACATTTAGGCTAGGAATGACAAAACCAGAACCACTACCAATGTTATCTAGGACTGAGCCATCTGTGTGTGTGTGTGTGTGTGTGTGTGTGTGTGTGTGTGTGTGTGTGTGTGTGTGTGTACACAACGGGGTCTCGTGCACGTCCATGCTCAAGGTAATGAAGAAGAAGAAGAAAGAAGAAGAAGAAGAAGAAGAAGAAGAAGAAGAAGAAGAAGAAGAACAACAACAACAACAACAACAATAACAACAAATACACACACACACACACACACACACACACACACACACACACACACACACACACACACTAAAAGATTGGGACTGGCCACTTGACACACTCGCATCGCTTCATTGACGCACACTTACCAGCGCACAAGGTTAACAGTAAAAATAGACGGTCCTAACAGATTCAGTTTTATCACATTTGAGGTTTGTTTGGTCATTTGTGTCTGCCATGGGAAAGGCCCAGCCCCTTTCTTTAAGAGTGTTCGCAGTGTTGCCTTCAGATTATTTCAATATTTGGTTGGTTGGTGACGTTTCTTGCTCTTGCTTTCTGCGATTATCAACTGCGATATCTTGATAGTTCTCGCGAGTTCTGTGAGAAGAACCTTGACCATTAAGTAAGAGAGAGAGAGAGAGAGAGAGAGAGAGAGAGAGAGAGAGAGAGAGAGAGAGAGAGAGAGTGTGCGTGCGTGCGTGTGTGTGTGTGTGTGTGTGTGTGTGTGTGTGTGTGTGTGTGTGTGTGTGTGTGCGCGTGCGTGCGTGCGTGTGTGTGTGTGTGTGTGTGTGTGTGTGTGTGTGTGTGTGTGTGTGTGTGTGTGCGTGCGCGCGCGCGCGCGCGCGCGCGCGCGTGTGTGTGTGTGTAATGTGTGTGTGTGTGTGTGTGTGTGTGTGTGTGTGTGTGTGTGTGTGTGTGTGTGTGTGTGTGTGTGAGAGAGAGAGAGAGAGAGAGAGAGAGAGAGAGAGAGAGAGAGAGAGAGAGATATCAAGGATTATCAACCTCTAAGACATATTTCTGGCATCGAAGATATGCAATGCAGCCAAAGTGTTTAAAAAGACTAAACACAAAAATGGTGCCGTAATGAATAAAAGACAAAAAGACACTAGCGGCTTAGATTATTCATCATTGTTTATACATATAACTAACTTGAGCATTTTCCTCAAGATGTCATGATCTTACGCAAATTGAAGCATACAAGGAATTTCACCTGCATCTTCTCAGACAGTAACTGGGAACCCGTACTTTCTATTCAGCTGTTTCCCTTTTCTCATGCTGACATCGAAGATCTTTTCTTATTTCGTATTTTTATTTTTCTTACTAAAGATGAAAGTATTGTTCTCAGTGCACGTGTGACCTGGTGAAAAGTGTTACCGACCACACACCTCTAATATGGTTTATTTAGCTTGAGCACAAAGCATGCTCGAGCCTCCGTCGGGTGCAGTCCTCTGCCTTGCCATCTGTCATCGTCCAACTTGTCTTTGGTTCAGGTAAGATTTATAAACGAACAAATAAACAGATAAACAAAACAGCTAGTCAACAGCGATTGCGCTGTCCGTCCTGCCCGTGCACCACGTGAACAGTATTCACGTAAAGCGTACTTCTGTTGCAGGTCTGGTTCATTCCGCGAAGACTGCTTTGAGCGCCCTTGGTCTTACATCGTTTCCAGTCCTTGCAGTCTGTCCTAGCTCTCTTTGCTTTACAGGTTCAGGTGAGGGGACTGATTTTCGAGCCTACAAGAATGCTTCTTTAAATTATTTCGTGTGTGCTTGGTTTCGATAACAGAAGTTAGAAAGAATGCTTACACATTTTGAACAGATCGTTAACTTCCCTGAGCTCTGTGCGAACTTATCAAAAGTTATGTTCAAAGATAGAAGAAGAAGAAGAAGAAGAAGAAGAAGAAGAAGAAGAAGAAGAAGAAAAATGATCAAATGGCATTGAGATTCACTTCAGTGGGTTTTCAGCTCCATTTTCTCCCGACTGCTGTCGCACGTGGTCCCTGCCGTGGCAAAGGCCTGTTCTGTCATCCGTGAGGGGAGGGTCCGCTTGGTAGTGATATAATTTGAAAGAAAACTCGTTGTGCCAGGCAGACAGACCGCTGGACACTGTACCCAATGAAGACACAAAGAACCTGTATTCAGGTCAGAGACATCAGTACTGCTGTACATGCTTAACATACAATGTATGCGGACCTGTAAAGCAACAGATGAAAGGTAAAAAAAACCCCTAAGTTGTTTGGTATGATTTTCTTTCGGGTATTGTTACATTTTGATGGAGTGTTCTACGGATTTGGTGTCAGTTAGGTATATATGAGTGGTGCAACATTCCCTTTGAGATGTACATAGCAAATGATGCTGCTTGTCGTTCACGTTGCCTGCGGCACGAAAAGTGAGTCAGAGGGTAGATTTTGCTAGCATTGCTAGCTTTTTGGCGAAGACTCTGTGGGAATTGTTCATTCTTTCAGCCTCGGTGAAACATTTAACAAATGAAATGGTACTCGTCTAGAAAATCAAACATCACACATGCGACAAGTAGAAAACATACGCCTTGTCTATCAACCCTTAGAACTTTAATAAATCAAAGGATAGGCAGAAATACCCTAAACACTGAACACACCTCTACGAAACTACTAGAACACCAGAGTTTAGAAGACGTTGAGGGTGCGTGCGTGTGTGTGTATGTGTGTGTGTGTGTGTGTGTGTGTGTGTGTGTGTGTGTGTGTGTGTGTGTGTTTAGACAGTGCGTGTGTGTATCTGTGTCTGCATGTGTGTGTGTGTGTGTGTGTGTGTGTGTGTGTGGAGGACGAAGATTTTTCCTTTCATTAATACTGATTAGCTGATCATATGTGTGTGGTCCTGTACCCGAGAAGTGGTGTTTTTTTTTGTGTGCAGACCTGTTGATGATAATGTTGATGAGGATTTTTCACTAGGAGTTTTGCTTTTTGTAGTGGTTTTGTACTCCCAGTTCTTATACAACAGGGAGTAGTACTTTACAATGGGAACAAAGAAATGCTGTGTGTGTGTGTGTGTGTGTGTGTGTGTGTGTGTGTGTGTGTGTGTGTATCCGTCTGTGGTGAAAATGTGTTCCACTCGCTCCAGTCAAAACTACTGGGCCGATCTTCCTGAAAATTTGTAGGTAAGTTCATTATGGGTCACGGATGATGCCCGATGTGTTATTTTACCGTTATAGCTGCTAGTAATGGCTATAACGGCCCATAACGGTTTTTCTTCTTTATAGAATATCTCAGAAAGTACTCAGCCGATATTTCTGAAAATTTGTAGGTATGTTCATTATGGGTCACGGATGATGCCCTATGTTTACTAACGGCTATAACGGCCTATAACAGTTTTTTTCTTTATGAAAAAATCTCAGAAAGTACTTGGCCGGTCATTGTGATTTTTTTTAGGTATGTTCTGTATGAGTCGCAGATGATGGCCGATATTTACCAGAATAGCCGTTACTAACGGCTATAACGGCCTCAAATGGTTTTTCCTCTTTATGGAATCTCTCTCGGGTATTCAAGACGAAGTGGGAGTACGTTTATATGCTTTGCATCTTGTTATTTGTTTAATATCAGAGTTCATGTCCATACCTACATTACCTTTATTTTGTAATTGATGATGATGGTGATGGTGATTAACATCATCATCATCTTCGTCGTCATCATCATTATAATTATTATTGTTGTTATTATTATACTTATTGTTATTACTGTTTTCGGTGTGTTGTTGACACTATTATCATTTATTATTGTTATTATTATTGTCATCATCATTATTATTATCAATAGCATCACTATAACTATCCACCCTTTTATAATCAATCGCGACTTAAATTGTCATCTTTTGGCAGCCATTCCACACATTCGTTCACACAGGATCATGCAGGCATACATACATACGCGCAGGCACCCCAAAGTGCCCGTCTGCATTTACGCGTGCACACGTACAAACGCATATCCACGTTTACAGATAAGCTTTCACACACATACACACACACACACACACACTTACTCGTGCGCGCGCACGCAAACACACACACATACACACATTTCTGACACACGCACGTACACACGCATGCGTGCACGCACGACGCACGTATTCCAGTACGCGCGTACACGCATACACAATCGTGCGTGCGCACACAACACACATACACACACACACACACACACACTCACACACACACACACACACACACACACACACACACACACACACACACACACACACACACACACACACACACACACACGAGCGCGCGCGCACCTGTAGTCACAGTGCCCACAACGTTAGCCAGGGGCCAACTGAAGGCCTGGCCAGTACGTTGGGTCACTGCTCAGATGAGGCATCCGGTAACTCTTGTCCATGAAGTCTTCTTCCCACAGCTGTCCTATTTACTTACTCTCTTCTTTACTCATGAAGCTGCAAGTGTTGGGCACAGGAGGTCTCATGCGGAAGCAGATGTGGTGTAGAATATCTGGTCGGCCCCCTTAGAGTGTGTAAGGAGTACAGGACCGAAACACTTGTCTGAGTGGGGTTTCTTCTCTGAAGACCTTCTGCTGTCAAGCTCTCCCTGGAGTTTCTCCCTGCTATCCAGTCTGCAGACAATGTCGCCTCTTTGAGGAAATCCGAACTAAAGCAGACTCTTTTGACAACACGGTTTGATTAGGATACTGGTGATTATTTGTTTTGCTTTTTCGTGTCCTCGCGTGTAATAGCACTTTCAGAAAATAGATATTACATTGAAGAACGCACACACAAGCACGCAGGCACGCACGCGTCATGCGCAAGCACAAATGCACACACATATACTCACACACGCACACACATACTAACGCACGCGCGTGCGCGTGTACACCTCTCTCTCTCTCTATTGAATTATAAACAAAGCTTGCTCTTATGTCTCAGATTGTAGAAATGGGGGTGGGGGTGGTGGTAAGCCTTCATATCTGCAGTGGTAGATGATTCTGCCTAACTGACAGTATGTGCTTGAGTGGGTGAATGGGGAACAAATAAGTGCTTCTCAAAATGAACCTTCAGCAAGCTTATAGTCTCAAAGAGGGAGACCATCTCCAATAGGGAGAAAGCTCACTAACATATAACTCCTGGTCAGATACCGGTATTTCGAAACCTGATTTTCTCCTCAGTGACCGCGGGCGGAAAGTGGTAATTTGACTCCTCTGCCTTTTCGTTTTAAGAAGAATGCTATACCAAAAAAAGGCTGGTGTGCAATACCATAGTATGTTTGTTGAGTTTTCAAAAACCTAACTAAAGGTGCCACCTAAGAAGCAAAAGGAAATCATGAAAGAACAAAACAAGCTACATTTTCTTGTGAAAAGTAGAAAATATAAAAAAAGACAAACCTCTTAAGACACAAGTGCTGAGGGCCAGTTCTTGGAATGAATCCACAAGGGACTAAATTACAATGAAACAATAAATTCCAAGGATAAGTACCGAGCACCGTTCCAGCAACTTACAGAGCAGCTAGGTGTTGCAATGACTGCAAGAAATATTGAATTATAAACAAAGCTTGCTCTTATGTCTCAGATTGTAGAAATAGGGGGGGGTGGTAAGCCTTCATATCTGCAGTGGTAGATGATTCTGCCTAACTGACAGTATGTGCTTGAGTGGGTGAATGGGGAACAAATAAATGCTTCTCAAAATGAACCTTCAGCAAGCTTATAGTCTCCAAAGAGGAGACCATCTCCATGATCCAAGATTACCTGTACCGTGCTAGTGTTGGCGGCGGTTAATTACGATGATGATGGTGAGGTTTGGTCTACCTCAGAAACGATGACAGAACTGCGCCAAGAGACTCTTCAGCTCCCGTCTGAAACGACGACCACTGACGCAGTACAGCAGGAAGTTGATGGCGTGGTTGCTGTACATGACGTTGTCCAAACACGCCAGGATCAGCAGGAATCGGGCCCTGGCGGCATTGGTTCGGGGCTGCCAGTAGTACTTCTCATACAGCAGCAGGATCACGATCGGTGACGTCAGCACCAAGAAGGTGAAGGACACTAGTAAAAACATGATGTTGATGTTGGTGCTGCCCATGCCTGTTTTGGTGGAGCCAGGCCCCTCACTTTTCTTACTGTCTACCTTCCTCGTCGTCCCCTGGGCAGAAGAACCTCTCAGTTCTGTCGTCTTTCACTGGTGGGTCATTGGCTCTGACTGAAGTGCTCACATTCCGATTGTCTGTGAACTGCTTACTGAATTTACGTGAGAACTTGAGTTGTCTGATGATGAGGAGATTCAAGGTGAGTAGGGCAGCAGATGGAATGAAACTGTAGATGGAAGCGTCGATAACAGTGTATATCTTTTCCACATAGTCTCTCACACTCCCAGCTGGATACAAACACGTTAAAGGTTCTTCAGCGTTTCCTGTCGGGACCAAACGCCATAGAAAAAAGACTTGAAAGTTAAAAGCAAAGGAGAAGATCCCTAATCCCGTGATGACTTTGAGAGCAGATTTAGGAGTGCACAATCTCTGAGCTTTGAGTGGGAACGTGACCACAATGGAACGATCCACAGTCATGGCCAGAAGCACCAGGACGTCAAAGTGGATGGTGAAATAGAACAAAAAGTAGTGGAGAGCACAGGTCCAGTCACTGCTCATATAGAATACAGTATGACCAAGGTAGCGACTCACGACAACACTCAAGGCGTGACCAAGAACGATGGAATCCAGGACAGCAATGGCGGCCATGTACATACAGGTGGAGGTGGTGCGAAGACTGGTGAAGACGAAAGTCACAAAAAGCACAGGAAGTTGAAGACGAGGCCCACAGTCATCATGATTGGAACATAAATTCTGCACATCAGAATGTAAATTGGACAAGTTAAGCAGCAGCACTGTACTTTCAAAGTGAATGTAGAACAATGAGGGAAAAAAATAACGAAACATGGAAGACAGACAGAACATTTTTTTACATCCAAAGAAGATTCATTGTGAAGTGACATTACATCAATTGGGCTTAGTCGGTCAGTAGTGGTGTAATGATTGACACGATCTACTTCTCTTTAAACCAATCTCTCAGTGGTATATAAATGTTTTTCAACATTAACACTTGAGTGATACTGAACATGTGTAAGTAAACATTGGCGATTATGCGTTTCGAATATGAACCTGTATGAGCTACACAGCGGCGTATCAAATATGTGTATATATCGATGATCTAAAAATGCAACAATATAAAATGATACTGTGCTGACTAAAACCTAAGAATCTCTCAATTATCATATATCAGAAATGTAATGATTTTGAATTCCGACTAACAGTAATATAAAATCGCTTGACTATTTTGGGGGGTACCTTTTCCCTTATCAAAAGCAGTAGGAATACACTTACTTAAACCCATTTCTATTTCCCCTAAATGCAGTAAACATGTGTACGAGCAAATTACAGTAGTTTTGAGTCAAAAGAACGCATGATGTCTGTTGCTTCCGACAGATACTAAATACTAAATACTCCCCAAAGTGAACTTGATCTTTCTACCATAAACGTAGCCCATTTCTTGCCCAGAAAAAATCACATCCTATATCAGATACAGGACATACAATATCCTTTCCCCAGCACATGTGAAAGCCCCGGAATTCAATACCAGAGCATAATTGCGATGATAATACAATATGTTTATAGAAGACCAGCAGGGTCAGGAAAAATGGAAGCACTAGCATTTTGTTACAATAAAGCAGCATCCTTAACCTATTGTTAGCTTCGTGATAACATTTATGAGACGATTCCTTGGACTTTGACAGCAAGCAGCTTTCGTGTTCACTGGAAGAAATGCACTTCTAATAGAGCTGATGCATTATTGATGAAGGATATTACACTGTTGCTGGCAGAGACACTGGGATCCTAGCAACAAATATATTGCAGCTTCTAACCTGACCCAGTAGGAAAAACGGTTCGGCAGAAATTGGGTCATCAGAGATTATACTACTAATGAACACACTGGATATTCTGAAACCCCTTTATGAGTTCTAAACAGCTTTTTAAGAGCCTTTATTTTCCCCGAGAACGCCGATTTAGTTCATCGGTTTGTGTGAACTGCTTGCTTAGTATGTTCTTGTGTGTATGTGAGTGTGTGTGTGTGTGTGTGTGTGTGTGTGTGTGTGTGTGTGTGTGTGTGTGTGTGTGTGTGTGTGTGTGTGTGTGTGGTGTGCGTGTGTGTGTGTGTGTGTGTGTGTGTGTGCGTGCGTGTGTGTGTGTGTGTGTGTGTGTGTGTGTGTGTGTGTGTGTGTGTGTGTGCGTCACTGAGAAAAAGAAAAATATTCAGCATTGTAAATACAAGAGATGCTAGAAACAAGCTTTTTCAGTATCAGAACAAACGCGCGTACTCGTAGGTGTGTGTTCTGTATACGTCTTTGTGAGTGTTGTGTGCTTAAGTAGGAAAAGCACACACACACACACACACACACACACACACACACACACACACACACACACACGAGAGAGAGAGAGAGAGAGAGAGAGAGAGAGAGAGAGAGAGAGAGAGAGAGAGAGAGAGAGAGAGAGAGAGAGAGAGAGAGAGAGAGAGAGAGAGAGAATTGTAATACGAATACGAATACTGTTAAACAGGGTAAAATGGAAAGCTAATAGCTTTGTCACATCATACCCTTATGACAATTGATAAATAAATAGATAAATAAATGAATGCGCGCGCATGCACATACACATGTACACGCATGTACCCACACAAACACACACATCATTACACACGCTTGCGTACAAGCTCTCTCTCTCTCTCTCTCTCTCTCTCTCTCTCTCTCTCTCTCTCTCCTCTCTCTCTCTCTCTCTCTCTCTCTCTCTCTCTCTCTCTTTCGCCAAGCTCCCGACCCCCCTTACATGATTCAAGTACACATGCTAACAATTTGAAAACACAATGCATTCAGAAAGTTGTTTGAACCGAGATAGATTACTAATGGTAGGACGTAAGAATTATTTGTAGTTCATCTGAATTAACTCCGTCCAGTTATTTATTGTAAACTGTGAGCTGTCCTTAACTCAAAAAAAAAATATATTGCGTTCAGTGTTTCTGTTGTGTTGTGATCAATATGAGATCAGATGAAAGATGACAAAATTGCCCAATTTGCTCCAGTCCACTTGACAAGTTTAACAAAATCATTTGTGCAGAAGGTGCAGAGGGTGTGAACTTTTCCTTACTACACAGGGTAAGCAAAGACTTCAACCTGAGGTATCAAGTGAAGGAGCAGATCATTTATACACATGAAAATAACATAGGACACAGAAACAGATCCTTAGTGAAGTCAGTGCTTGGCATCCCTCAGAGCTAATAATGCCAAAACCTGAGAAAATGCTTGCCTTCTATTGTTAAGAAAAGACTATGTAATGTTTACAGACGATAACCTTTATACCTTACACAACTAGTTTTTCTTCAGAAAACGTTTGTCAAAAAAACATCAAAGAATTTGGTAAAATCTACAAAAATTGAACTCTTAAGTAGATTTTAAGAAAATACTATATTTAAATACCATTCCTTAATAAGACTGGTCAGCATCGTGCGTCAAGTGTGTTTTGTGTCTGAATCCAACTTGATTCGGCGAGTAAAATGCGGAATATGCGGTGAAATCACATTGAAGTTTTGGTCGAACTGCTTTTAAAGGATTTTGACAATACTGATACTAAATAAGCCATCATATGCAAGGGTCGGAGAGAGAGAGAGAGAGAGAGAGAGGAGAGAGAGAGAGAGAGAGAGAGAGAGAGAGAGAGAGAGAGAGAGAGAGAGAGAGAGAGAGAGAGAGAATACTACCCATTGTATTACCCCTGAACAAATCTGTCTTGGGTTTGCATAATGTTAATCAGACCAAGAATCATACAACTTTTCATATAGCTAGATCAAAATGTTAAGTCGAAATTAAAAAGAAAGACAGAAAGAAAGAAAGAAATGAGCGGCAGTGTGCGAGTTCTGGTGGTTAACTTTTCTTTACCTGTCAATCAAGAGAGCAGCTTTTGCTTCGGCAAATTCCCCCAGGGGTTTCTCTGTCACCTGAGGATAACTGGTGATCGTGTGGTTGGTCACCATGGATTCATCATCAGTGAGGACATCGAGGGCATCATGTCAAAGGCTGTTGCAAAAGATGACGTCACATCCGCAAAACGTCTCTCACTGCCCGCCATATTTTTTCCTATACTCTGGAAAGACAGATTTATTCATTTTCATTACGAACGACACCAGCTGGCAGGTTGTCTCGAAAGTATGATATGACAACGGTGAATGGAAGGCATTTTTCATATTACGAACAAATCACGGCAGATGCCATATCTGTTTATGATCAATACCTGTCACATTGCAGTTTACCACATATTTCATGTGTGCAGTGACAGCAAGGTTATTGCTCCATTGTCCTATATACCAGTAACAGTTTGTTCTTGGTTTAGAGACACAAGGAGCAAACACACAGCACATGTTGATAATTATCAGTGTTTTGGATTCACTTTTCTATTGTTGAGTCCTTTCTTTTCGAGTCAGTAGTATTTCATACCAGATGACTACAAGTAAAGTTTGAAAAGGAAAGAAGGAAAGACATCTGAAGTATCAATTTAGTAGTATACACTATAATCTGTGCAGATCTGTATTGGCAAGGTACAGGCTTGGACACTCAACAGTAAGTTAACAGCTACAAAATGAAGTACCTTTTCCATCTCTGAGATCTTCTTTCATCATTTCCTCTTGGAATATAGACTGTCATTCTTTTTACAGATACAGCTCGTAATCAGGATGTTGTTGGTGAAAGTAAGCTTCTGTGAAAGACTTGGCGTTAAAGATCTACATGAACGCCCATATTGAGATCAGGGGGATGATGTTTTTAGGAGATTATTTCCGACCGAAGAAACAAATGCTTTGTTAACGTCCCTGTTTTATCTCCAGAACTGACTTTTGTTACCTGGAATCTCTCTGAAATACATTGAGAAAGATCAAAAGATAATGAATTGCGCAGCACGTCTCTTGCTGGGTTTGAAGACGAGATCACATCACTCACCTCCCTATTAATCTCGCCAAAAAAATAAAAGAAACCTTATAAGATATCAACAAAGGTCAATGATAACCTTC
>JADBJO010017605.1:35000-37236 GCA_016801955.1 Conus betulinus | reverse complement strand
AGCCAAGAGCTCTCCTCAGGGTACAAATGGGCGCACCACCGGTGTTATATAGTGTTGGCACGTGGCCTGTAGTTTTTTTTTTTTTTTTCTTTTTTGGGGCGCGTTCAGGGGGGACGTGCCAGGGGATGGTGCATTGACAAAGATTTCCATTTATGCCTGCAATTGTTTATCATTTCTACTTTAGAGTTCAGGGATGCTAGATGGGGTTTACATAATATCAGCCACTTTTCTGTAGTACATAGATTGCATTTTTTTAGAAATGTTGTTGTATGGTGTTGCTCTTTTTATAATTTTTCCATGATATGTTGTATATCTATTTTTATTATCTTAAGCTTCCAAATATATTTGCTTAATTCTGTTTGGTTTTTTATATTTTTCCTGTTTGAAGGACTGTTTATGGTTTGCATATCTGGTTTTAAAACGGTTAGCCGTGATCCCTATGTATGTTTCTTTATCACTGTCTGTTGTTACTGTAGCTTGGTACACAATATTATTGTAGAGATATTTGTTATTCAGAGGGCACTGGTCTTTTTTGTGCAATTACAAGATGTCCTTTCGTCACCCTCCTCTTTGGTTGTATTGCTTTTGGTTTTATTGGAAGAATCAATTATATTTTTAAGGTTGGGCATACACGAGTACGATAGCTTGATGGTGTTTTTTATTGAATATTTTAGATAGTACATGTTCATTTTGGGAATGATGTTGTAAGGATTCTGAAGAATTCTTTTCCTACGTTAGTTTTTTGTTCTTCCATCATATGGAGGGTTATACCATATAATCTTTCTTTTCCTGTTTTTCTTTATTGCTGTTCATGTTGTTATCTGGGTTGTATTGTAATTTGTAGTTGTAGCCACTTTTTTTCAGCGCCTCTTGGTATTCGGCTGCTGCACTGTTAAATGCTTTCTCATTGCATGACAGTTTAGACAGTCTTTTGTTTATACCATTAGGTATGGTTTTTAGAATGGAGGGTGGATGGTTACTTTTGATGTCTACGTAGACAGGTGTGTCATTAGGTTTTTTGTATGGTTTGTATGTATGATCCTTGAGGTCTAATGTTATGTCTAAATAATTTACTATTTTTTTGTTAGCTTCTTCTGTGATTTTTAGGTTATGGCTTTGGGAAATTTTACAAAGTTCTTTCTTCTTTGTTTTCAATGGTTTTTTTTTGGGTTTATTGTTTAGCATGGCAAGGCCATCATCTCTGTATAAGCCAACCTGTTTACCAGTATTTTTATGTATATGAGAGACAACATGAAGAGTCCAACTAATTCACAGGTTTTCAGCTCCATCATAAGATCCCATCGTGACATCGAATGTGGAATTTTTGCTGTGTTTTTTTAATCCAAGTTTCATTGTTGCTATGGCTATGGAGGGTTTTTCTTAGTGTGGAAAATAATTTCCATCTCAGAATCTGTTATATTTGTATATTTGTTGGCGAATCTTAGAGCTTTAGTAAGTAATTCCTCATCAATAGAAGGATATAAATCCACTATGTCAAAAGTAATGAACACTGTATTTTTTCTGTTTGTTCAATTCTTTAAACCATTGGATAACTTCATAACTATTTTTCCAGAGATTATATTCAGTGTTTGTTTTTATGTCCTCTATTGCTTTTTCCAGGATTTTTTTTTTTTTTTTTTGATCTTGCCTAGTTCAGATTTTGATGGGTTTATTAGTCTGCAAGTAGGGTTGTTATGGAAGTTAGTTTTGTGGTCTTTAAGGGTTATGAAAGCTTCTTTTATTGCTGTTGTTTCTATCCTATCACCTAAATCCATGTGGTGCACAAGTTCCTTTTCTTTTTTGCAGATGTTGTCATATATAGTCTTATCAGCTTTTTTTTTTTATAATTTTCTGAATATTCTTGTTGAGGAGTTGAGAGTACTCATTAGGTTCCATTTTATAGAAACTGCTTGTCTTGTCAGCCTTTATGAATATTTTTTTGTCATTTTGGATTTGTTTTATGTCATTATTCAATGTTGTTTGGAAGTTTTATTATATGATTTTCTAAATTCAATACTAGCTATTAGTTTTTTTCATGCTTTCTTCAAAAGGTTTCATTTCCTCTATTACAGGTGGCGATCTCCATGACTTAAAACCATAAGTTTTTTTTTATCTTCCTTTTTAGCATCTGGATTCAAAAAGAAAAACGCTTTCCATCTCATATTGCGCACAAATATTTCAGTCTGCTCTATGAGTTTTTTTAATGTAGAGTTGTGGATTAGAAAAAGGTATATTT
>JADBJO010017605.1:27500-30000 GCA_016801955.1 Conus betulinus | reverse complement strand
GCGCGTGTGTGTGTGTACGTGTGCGTGTGTGTATACGTGTGCGTGCTTTCGCGCGTGCGTGCCTGTGCGCGCGCGCGCGTGTATGTGTGTGTGTGTGTGTGTGTGTGCGCGTGTGTGTGCGCGCGCGCGCGCGTGTTAAGTTCGAATATCAAACCTGACCTCTCTATTTTTCCGAGCTGATTACCCCGAAGAAGTTCTGGGGGAATTAATGGACTGAGCAGTAGAAGAATGTCATCCACTTCATGGATGCGTCTCTCACAGCGTTGCTCTTAATTCCTGTCCAACGCTGCAGGTTTCTGTAATTCTCAGGCCTGGTTAAAAGCAGGATATATCATCATGAAAGTAAGCCTGGAGTACAATCCTCTCATGCTGTCTCAGACCGGAATGGAACTCCTTAGCATCACGGTCATCATCCCAATCCTCATCTATGAACATACAGCTGCGGCCATTTACATCCTGCTGTCATGGTGACTTCTTGTTTACATTTCCTCTCCACACCTAGACCCTGGTAGGGTCGTGTGGACGTCGCCGGTTCAGGCAAATTCATAGGACTGTCGCTGGACAGTTATCGCAGAGCCCTGCAGGTGTCCGGTTCTCTCACAGCTTTGCTCTAATTTCTTGATCAAACACTGCAGATGTCTGTATTTCTCAGGCCTGTTTAAAACCAGGATATCTCATGAAAGTAAGCCTAGAGTACAATCCTCTCATGCTGTCTCAGACCGGAATGGAGCTCCATATCATCATGGTCATTATCCCAATCCTTATCTATCATCATCAGGAAATCTCAAAGTCTGCCACTCTTTAAATCCCGCTCTCATGGTGACCTCTGTTTCAGTTTCCTCTTCACAGCTATAGTCTTGGTAGTTTCGTGTCGACATCACCGATTCAGGCAAATCCATGGGACTGTCGTGGTGGCACCCTCTGAAGGGGCGGGGGTGAGATACAATCCGGCTTTCTGGATTTAAGCAAATATTATCATCAGTAGGAGGCTTTGATGATGATGTTGTACATATCAGAACAAACACCACTGAACACCACCAAAGAGACAAAGCAATGATTGTCGTCAGTGGGGTATTTAGTCGGTGGTGTTCTGAGGATCAGATGATGTTTTACCGAACGCCACTGACTTGACCTGTCAGCAGTGCAGTTTCTCGTCTGGTGGGTTGCCTCTTGGCGACTTGACATCGACTCTCCCTGTGGTTGCAAACTGGGGAGGAGGGGGGGTGGGGGGTTCAGAATGAATGGCACGACGAAGTGAAGTGACACTGAAGATCGAAGAGAGAGAGAGAGAGAGAGAGAGAGAGAGAGAGAGAGAGAGAGAGAGAGAGAACTCAGTCTGGTCGCTGTATTCCCACACGTAATTATATATATATATATATATATATATATATATATGTAAAACAAGTAAAGAAATCCACATGCCCTTGCCTGTTTCTTCCACTTTATTTCATTGTTCAAATTTTCGGCTTTTCAGCCTTCATCAGAAATCTGCACATTCGATAACAAATAAGCAATCACACTATTGGCGCTCCCATCCATTTTACACTTTGAAATTTCTATTGTTCCTTTCACATACACGGTCAGGTATGCCCCACCCAGCAAACCACACACACACACACACACACACACACACACACACACACACACACACACACACACGCACGCACGCACACACACGCACACATGCACACACACACACACACACACACACACACACACACACACACACACACACACACACACACACACACACAACACACGCACGCACGCACGCACGCACGCGCGTACGCGCGCGCGCACACACACGCACACACACACACGAACACACACGAACACACACACACACACACACACACACACACACACACACACACACACACACACACACACACACACACAATGCCATCATGATAAAGTGTTATACATCAAGGTTTTTTCTGACTCGAGACTAAAATATACATATTCTAACGAATCCAACACATAAAGTCCATTCATCAGTTGTTATGATAGTAATTACTGCAACGTCTTTATCCATTGCAACTTCGGTCACACCTAACCCAGAGGGGAGGGATGCAAGTATCTCTGAAGGCCAGCGTAGTTCTACGAAATTGGGGGAGGGGGGGGGGGGGCGGCAAACGACGTGGAGGAGGGGGGTGTCAAAACGAAATGGGTCTGGGGTGGAAGGGGGGAAAGAAAGTAAGAAAAGGGTGTGTGGGGGGGGGGGGGGGGGGGGGGGGGGGGGCGGGAAGGGCAAGAGCAACAGGGACCCTATCTCAAACATTACTCGTCATAGACGATGTTCGTCTACTCACAATACCACACACACACGCACGCACGCACGCACACACACACGCACGCACGCACGCACCCCCGCGTCTGCACACATTTGTACGCTTACATATGCACATGTATGCACCTGCACCACAACACCAATCCTACCCAAACTGTTGAGCCGTTTAACTAAGGGGCTCATAACATAGTGTTGCTAGATGGAGATCAC
>JADBJO010017605.1:15000-22500 GCA_016801955.1 Conus betulinus | reverse complement strand
CGATTAGAAAGAAAGCTTTTGATAAAATCAAACATGTTACCCACAATACCAACTTTTCGTAACTTTGTCAGTAGTCGATTGTGCCACACTTGGTCGTAAGCCTTTTTTGACGTCAAAAAACGTAGCAAGAACATTCTTTCGTCTGGCAAACTGTTGCTTAATTTGAGTCGTTAGTTTTATCAGGTGATCAATGGTTGATCTACCTCTTCTAAAGCCTGCCTGATTAATTGGAATAACCTTCTACTTTTCACAATAGTGATTAAGTCTCCTTAATATAATTCTCTCCATAAGTTTACATGTGTGTGACGTTAACGCAATTGGTCTATAGCTGTTTTTATCATCATTCCGGGGCTTTTCCTTGTTTGTGAATGGGTACAACAATTGACTGTTTCCATACGTTTGGTAGTTGTCCACTTTCCCAGCATTTTTGAAAGATAAAATGTAAAAAAAATTAAACATATTAGTGATAAATGACCTAACATTTCGTTAGAAGTTCCATCCAGCCCAACTGATGTTTTCTTGCTGCCGAGATTAGAGATACATTCTTTTAATTCTCCTATCGTAATTGCAGCATTAATAGATAGATTTCTAGTCTGTTCCCGTGTCTTCATCACTAAGCTGTAACTCATGTTCTGCTCTGTACTTTCTATCTTTGTCCGACAGTCCATCGTTGCGACTGTTATTTGCAAACATATCAGCAAGGCTTCGGCTTTTTCGTAATTAGTTGGCAAATCACAATGAGACAATTGTGCTGGATATTGTGGCAATTTTTTACGCCATTCTTCATTGTTTTCAATTTTTCCCATACTTTCTGAATGTCTTTATGATTTGAAACTTCGTTTGTACAAAAAGATGACCAGTATTCTTTTTTGGCTTCATCTATTACTCTGTTACATTTATTTTTGGCTTTTTTTTTCATTCCACATGATTTTCAATAGATTGGTGCTTTAGGTAAGCATTAAATTTTAACTTTTTCTCGTCTTTTGCTCTCTGGCAAGCTTCATTCCACCAAATGTTACCGACATGCTTTTTTGATGTTATTGACTTATACTTCGGAATGGGATTCGTCAGCGGCATACAGAACAGCTTTAGTACACATCATGTATAAGGTGTCAACATCCTGATCAGAAGTTTCGAACTCATCATAAGAAAGTAATATGTTTGTAAATTTGTTCCAGTCAGCACGTTTGTAATTATATTTTGGAATCTTGTCTTCTGTTGAGTCCGTAGCGGAAGGTTGACCTAGTTCAAACCTGGTCACAAGTGGTATATGATCACTGTTCAGAGGATCATCTACTGGGTTCCAGGAACAAAAGGGTGTTAACTCAGGTGACGCCAGTGTTAAGTCGATGGCGATGGCTCTATGATTGGGGTTATCGGGTATGCGTGTGATTCGCCCATCGTTTAGAAGACACAGAGGGAGGAATCCACTAGATTTTCAACAAAACGGTTGCTTGTAACTGTTTGACATTCCTTCTCCCAGAAAGGTGAGTGGGCATTAAAGTCACCCGTGGTTAAGAATTTCTTATTTTGTTCTGCTTGTAACATAAGAATCCATTCAGTGTTCTGCTCATTTGGACCAAGGGGTAGGTAGACAGAAACTGGTTAACAGTGAAGAACTGAATCCGACTGTAACCGTACAAGAATTTAAGTTAGGTATATCAAATGGTGCAGGACTGGGGCAAAGAGTGTAAGAAAAGAAACCCCCCTCACGTACATAAATAGCCGTAGAGATTTTTCCAGTGGTATCATCCTTTTGACGGATTGGTGGATAATAGTAACTGTCTATCTTTGGCAGCTTTTCTTTTTTTAACATTCAAGGACTGAAAAGACAGAATCTTGTGATCGTGTTGTGCAAGATGTTGAACTAAACAGTCTGAATTTTTGACAATGGAACGACAGTTCCACTGAAATATATCAAAAATGTTCTCATTAGTTCTACTCATTATTGGTAACCAGTCGTACCAAGTTAAATGTTAAATCAAGGTACTCTCTAGAGATTTACATACACTGAGAGGAGAACAATTAAAAAGACAAAGTGAAGCAAGGAATGTGCGTGACAAAAGTAGAAAAGTATGTTTAAAAAAAAATATATAATAATAATAATAAAAATAATAATAATTATGATGAAATAAAAATACAAAAATTCTATATGCGTTAAACAATAGCTTAAATCAACTAATTCTGTTTATTATTATTATTAATGTACTTAGATGTCTAGTAGGCATAAGTCATTAATGGCGAAGAACAATGGGAAATGCTCAGCTTCGTAAATGTCAGTAAATCTTGATCTCTGTGACAAAGGTTATCACAAGTGTTGATGAAACATGTCCCAGTCACTCAAAGCATAGAAGCGGTTGTGCCAGGCGTGGTGTTGAGGGCCAGGGTAGGACTGGGGTCGGTGGAATCTGGGCTGATGTGCAGGCCGTTTCGGGGTTTCCCACACCAGGTTGCGGACGCGACGTCCAATGTTGCCAGCCAGTATGCTGGAGCCTCTTGTGGTGGGGTGAATGCCGTCCCTGAGGTGATGTTTCTTCAAGTTGTCGTTTTTATTATACAGATGTTACGTATCTCCAACAGTTCTGACGTGATGGCAGCATTGAATAATTCTCTCTTTGCCTCCAGCGTCTGGTCTTTGACAATGGTGACATTGCTTACTACGAACTGCGTTTTGGGTTTTTTTCTTGGCAGCTTCCTTCAAAGTAGTAACAAAATGACTTGCTTAATTCGATACTGTTCTTAGATAATCAGGTCGTTGATTCCAGAGTGTATTAAGACAACATCTATATTTCTTGAGTCGGAGCTGACGGCTGTCAGGGAATTCTGCACGTTGGTTACAGTTGAGATCTTTTTCATGGAGGTTTTGAAATTGTATGACCTCCCCAATCTGTCCCCATGTACGCGATTCAGCATCGAGTCGTGCAGAATCAAAACTTCAGGCATATTCTCACGTTCTTTTTTTTTTTTTTTTTTTCGAGTCGCGTTGAGCCAGAGTGTTTTTTGTTTGACGTCAGACTTACTTACGTCATGGGAAGATCTGTGGCATTGTTTACCAGATCTACTCTGAGACGGTGTAGAGGCCTTGCTCCGTGAAAGTTCCTGCTGCGCGGTGTTTGATGGTGGCTTGGAACCCTCAGGAACAGCAGCTGGTCTTGCTACAACTTCAGCGTAAGTCGGGGCTGCTATGCTGCCACTGTCCGTTTGTGTGCCTATGGTTGTCAAGGTGATTGGTTTCTTTTCGTGGCACTGGGCGCAATTCCTTTCGGCTTGTAAACTTTTCTCCAGGGAGGAAACACGATCGCAAAGGGCCGGAATGGTGTTTTTGAGGTCCGCAATCGATTGAAGCATCTCCCTTTCTCCTACAGTCATAGGGACGGCCTGGGTAGGTGTAGCTTCATCTCTGGAACTAGGCCTAGCTGGGGCAGTTGGATGAGCTGGTTGCCCGCTTCGTCGAGGTTGATTCAATTCCTCTGGAATGTGAGGACGCTCATGACGTTTTAAGCTGTCTGCTTTCAGGCTGCTTACTGAAGTAGCAACACGTAAGCCTGCACTTCTGGTCTTCATCTCTCAGAACACTCGCAACAACCTTTTGTCGGAGAGAAAAAAGTTAGGAGCTGAGTGTCGTCGCCATTTTGAAGTGTCATCCGTGTGTGTGTGTGTGTGTGTGTGTGTGTGTGTGCGCGTGTGTGCGTGCGTGCCAGCGTGCGTGTGCATCTGCGTGCTTGCGCACGCGCCATGTGTGTGTGTGTGTGTGTGTGTGTGTGTGTGTGTGTGTGTGTGTGAAATAAGCCAATGATTTTACTAAACCTGACCAGACGTGATCTTTTAACGAAACATGATGGGTGTGATACAAAAGACAGACTGGATAACCTGTGGATGTGCCAAACGTAACTGGCCAAAACGTTACTGGGTAAAACGTAACTGTGCAAAATGTGCATGGACAAACCATAATTGGGCGAAACATGAAAAGGCAAAACGTCATTGGTCGAAACATGACAGGACAAAACGTGTTTGGGTGTGAAACATGAAAGAGGAAAACGCGATTGAGCGAGAGATGAAAGGGCAGAACGTGACTGGGCGAAATGTGACAGGACAAAACGTCATTGGGCGAAACATGGAAAGGCAAAACGTGATTGGACGAAACATAAAAGGGCAGAATGTTATTGGGCGAAACATGACATGATAAAACGTGATTGGGCGAAACATGAAAGGGCAGAAACGTGATTGGGCGAAACATGAAAGGGCAGAACGTGATTGGGCGAAACATGAAAGGGCAGAACGTGATTGGGCGAAACATGAAAGGGCAGAACGTAATAGGGCGAAACATGACAGGGCTAAACGTGATTGGGGCAAACGTAATTGGGCCAAACATGATAAAGCCAATGCAACTGGGTCAAACATGATTGGGACACAGATGATTGGGCCAAATGTGGTGTGGACCAAATTTGATTGGGCTAAAGGTGATTGGGCCACACGTGATTGGGCCAAATGTGATTCAGCCAAACGTGACTGGGCCAAATGATTCGGCCAAACATGTTTGGGCGAAACGTGATTCGGCCAATCGTAATTGGGCCACACGTGATTGGGCCAAGCGTGATTGGGCCAAACGTGATTGGGTCAAATGTGATTGGCCTAAATGTGACTGGGCCAAAGGTGATAGGACCAAAACGTGGCACACCAAGGTAGACACCTACTCGGTTTCATAACTAGGGGGAACATTCCAAGCCATTCATCTGTCATATAAGTCATATGTGAGTTCGGATTTGATGGAATGGAACGTAATACCTATTACAAAATGTGTATGTCATTATAGGTGTATACAGCATTAATCTTAAGTGATAACAAACTTTTTTAAAAATATCAATTTTATAATGTTGAGAATATTGCTGAAAGTGTTAATGGTCGATTGATGGCCATAATGCTTCAGCGACATCAGTGTTCAGGAGGCAACTTAAGAGAAGTTAAGAACATCTCTATCATTCTGCCAGGTATGGTGACACTTATGCTTGTACTTGCTAAGAAAATGCCAACATCAAAATTCACAATGGACTCACACAAGCACGCACAGGCACATACACTCACGCAGGAGCAAAGACATACAGAAACAGCCAAAATTGAATGAATACTCGGACTGACATTCGTACACTCGTGAGGTAAAAAAAAAGCCACCATCACCACCACCACAACCTACTAAGTCCCATCCTTCCTTAACAACAGTCATTTGGTGCCTTTGGTCCTCAATGTAAATTCGGCAAATCAGCAGAGTGTGTTTAAAGGAATATTGCACAGTTATCATCTTTGATACTGAGCCAATATCTGATGTTGATAAATTATTTGTCTGTGGAATGGAGCAATGGAAAACATCGATTTGGCCAAAGAACACTGACTGTACAAAGATGAAACAACTTTTCAAACGCCATCAGAATTACAACAATGGAATTAATTACTGTTTGGAGTGGAGACACCATCTGCCACACTGGCCAATGTTTTAATGATATTCAAGTGAGAGGCAGTAAGCAGCTTCATCATCTTGGTTACTTGATGGGAGTATTCAACATACTCCAAACAGCAGGTCTGATGGTTAGACGTTCAAGAAGGATTCCAAGAAACTGGCTTTCTGGAGCATGTGAGTGACTGTTGAGGGAAATTGAAACAAAAACAAAAGCAGAATAACTGAACTGCAAAATGAACGAACGAAAAAATTCCAAATAAACACAACGCGTTTCGACTTATGGGTCCTCTATTGGGTCCTCTTCAGTCAGGACAGAACAAAGAAAAAAGACAAAACATTCAAAACAAAGAAAAAAAAGAACGAACAGACAGTCACTTACCTCTTCGACATGGGAGCAAAAATTTTGTTTAAAAAAAAAAAAAAAAAGAATGGTTAGAGCCAATTTAGACAATTTCCATGCCATCAAAATACAACAGAGAGCAGGTCATTTGTTCACAGCACAGACCATGAAATCTGACCCAGCTTCAGTCTGGGAATTACAGGAATTGTCCTTTGACATGGAAGGCTCTGTTCCTGCGAGGATGCATATTCACCGTTGAGTCTTCATGAGCGCAAGCAAGCGATCTCACAAACCTTCTGTCCAGGTCTCAGACACAATAAATCATGCCGTATAGTCTTCAGCAGATACCGGGCCCAACATACCTGGAGAGGAGGGGTGGGGATGGCGGATGGATGTTGTGTCAGCGATCGGAATTCACCTAGTTTCATCTGCATTGTAGTTTTCAAAAGTGTTTCTACTAGCGCCTACTGTAGTTTCACGTCCAGTTTGTGCTAAACACCATTTTTTCATCCAGCTGTTTACTTGGGGGCACACCTCTATTGTTGTCAAGCTTGTAGTAGTTCAGTACCCGTTGAGCCACTATCAGGAACATTCCTGTCACTCCTCTTCTGTTTCTGCTTAGAGGACAGCAGGGTCAGACCTGCTTCTTCTACTATCCTTCCATGGTGCGAGCAGCTGCTTGTGATTCTGGCTGCACACCGAATTTTTTTTTTTTTTTTTTTTTTTTTTTTTTTTTGATGGCTTTAATGAATGCGCCAAAGCCTGACTTACAGAGGCGAGTATTTATAGCCTGGCACAATTAGATTGTGTTGAGAATTTTTATTGTGTCTGAAAGTTGATTTACCTTCCTTTCTTCCATGTGCCCATCAAGGTACATGCCAGGTGGTTCCATGCAGACAGAGTAAAATGAAAGGAGTGGGGACTATTTTGGGGAAACTACCTGGCGCAAAGATAGGGTCACGGGTGAATGCAAAGGCCTGACGTTCCGCGTCAGGTAAGGGGTAGCTCATGTATTTCTAGACTGCGAATGATTTGAATGGCGGAAATCCCTAAAAACAAGTTATATGATTGGTGTGCGTGTGTGCTGCGAGCGCACGCGCGCGCGTGTCTCTGTGTGTGTGTGTGTGTGTGTGTGTGTGTGTGTGTGTGTGTGTGTGTGTGTGTGTGTGTGTGGTGTGTGTGTCCCTGCATCGATGTCATTATTTCACAGAAGTATCTATCTGTAACTTGGAAGTAATGAGCTGTAAATGATAGAGGCAGTAAGATCAAATAATGTATGTGTAAATGGTAATCCCTGTGAACTGTTCAGTGGTCTTAGAAATGTCTATCACTCGTTTCATGTATCTCTAAAATTCTGTCCCTTTTGCTTCTGTGATAACTTTTGCACCCGACAAGCAATTTCCCTTTTTGTGAAATGTTCAATTGTTAGTGTCTTAGAAATGCCATTTACTTGTTTTATATTTGTCTGTTTTATTCTGTCAACTTTTTTTCTGAATGATAACTCTTGCACCTGACACAGTATCTCTGTTTGGGGATAATAAGCGTTTCTTATCTTATTTGGTTTTAACAGACTTTTGCACGGGAGTGACGTCAACATCATGGCTTCCATAGAACTTCTCACTCACCTTCCCCCTCGTGTTCAAGTTTTAATCACCAGAGCCCAGCCGACCACACACGGTCTTCCCAGGGCTAATCTTAAAAATGTTAT
>JADBJO010017605.1:0-2500 GCA_016801955.1 Conus betulinus | reverse complement strand
TCCTTGAAAAAAAATGGAGTCTTGCCTTTATTCCAGGCTGGTTTTATGAAGGTAAGGGAGTCACAGACCACATTGTCCATTTATCCTCAAATGTGAAAAAGCTCCAACCAAGCGTCATTCGACCCTTGCAACGTTTTTTGATGTTCATAGAGCCCACGACTCAGCATGGCATTCTATTTTGTTATACAAAGCACATGAAGTGGGAATACGAAGTCGTTTTTACCATTTTTTAAAAGCTGTCCTATCGGACAGAACTCCATGTCAATGTACATGGATTCTAGAAAGTTCTAGGACTATTAACATGGGTGTTCCCCATGGAAGTGTAATCGTTCCAACACTTTTTTCGCTCATGCCTTACGATATTAAACTGTATGCAGATGAGTTGCTCTGTGGAGAAATGTAATCTGCAATTTGTTTTTTTTCACAAACAACAAACCAAAAGAATGAAAATCAATGAACAGTTTCAAGAAATAGTTGACAATATTTTTCATTATATGAAATCAAATGGGTTCGATTTATCTGTTCACAAAGCAGCTTTTTGTGTCTTTACAAAGAAAACAATTGCCTTTGAAGGCAGAGAGACACTTTATATTAGAGTTGATAAAACTTTAATATACCCCAGCAAACAAAGTTGTTTCTCAGTGTAATCTTCCACTATAAACTTTTTGAGCACACATATTAATTACCTTGTAGAAAAGGCTAGGGAAAAAATGGGATTATTACGTGTTTCTTTCTGGTATACTCTAATTAACTGGGGATCTAATCTTGTCCAAGTCGCCTTAGGGCTAGTTCGTTCAGTTCTGTCGTATGGCCAAGAAGGTTTTTTTTTACAGCTGGACAGACAGATTTACACAAGCTTGCCAGTATGACTCATTAGCCTTAAAATTGCATTAGGACTTCCCTGATGAGCTTGAATTGATTTGACGTACATGGCGGCTGGTGTGTTACCCTTAAATGAACACAGGCTAAGTTGCGCCTGTAATTTTACAGTGAGAGCTAGAACTATCCCAAATTTAGTAAAGACTGAACTGGCCAGAAGTACGTATATTTAAAGAGAGATCCCATAACAAAGTGGTGTACGTGTCCTAGGTGATTATGTTTCCCGATTGTTTGAGAACTGTAACCTGTCTCTTGATGGTATTGCCGCTGTTTCATGTTGTTCATACCCTTCTTGGTTGTCACAACAGGCTGAAATCACCCACTGTAACGCAGACCTAGTGCCCACGAAACCAAGACCCACACCCTTTCCCTCTCTTACTCTAACACCAACCCACTAACACAGTTCCATTTCCAACATTAATGACACTTCATTGCACAAATCACACAACAATAGAATCACACGAAACAACATACATCAAAACGCATATGATGAGGAGGATGGGGATGAGGATGATTATGATGAGTACCAGAATGAATAAATTATAACTATAGGACAGGTTGTGAAGAGAGAGAAAACAAAAGCAAACGAAAAGATGTTCAAAAGTCCAAGCACCCGTGCCTGGGAAAGGGTTAGCTGCTGGCACTGTGGGGGATGGTAGCACGCAGGCAATGTAGCCCTGCGAGCGCAGCAGAGAAAAATTGTTGAACTTGGGGCGTCGAAATGGGTATGAGGATGAAGGTCCCAGGGCGCAGTCTCCAGGGGGATAGCTTGCTGAAGGAATGGCTGGTGATGATGAAGGGGAAGTGGAGGACTGGGGATGGATGGTTCAAACGCGCAAGAACAGGGTAAAAAAAAAGGCCTGGAGACAAAGCGAAATTGCCGTAAGGGAGGGGAAATGGAATATTTAGATGACTAAAAATAACGAAGTCTTTCCCCAGCCTGTTTCTCCATGTAAAAGTTATGACTTTGGTTAGCATCTCCCTGTCCTCTTATAGAAGTTAAATATTAAGGAAAATTTCAGAGAGTGTGGGGCAAGTTAACGCTTACTTGACTACAATAAAATGACTACCATAATGTCCCCTTCTTCAAACTTCTTCCACTTTTGTATTGAATCAAGAGTGATTTCAAAGGATTTCCTTTTACATACACGAGCCCAAAATAAATGAGAATAGCAAAAGCCAAAATAAACGCGCTTTCATCCAAACAATAGTATCATAGTACATTACACTACATCAAACAATGTGCTTATTGTAAAAAGAATATAACGATACAATAACTCGAGTCGGAGGTATACGAAACGATATCTTCACCTTTCTGTGGTAACTTTTTACGCACGAAAACGAGCTAGACCGGGTTCCCCCCCCCCCCCCCCCCCCCCCCCCCCCCCCCCACCCCACCCAGTGAAGAATCCAATTGTAACTGAAAGTGAAGTTGTTTTTTAGAAATGGGGAGAAAGCAAGAATAATATACATATTTATATAATAATAGCAGACAAATGAAAAGATACATGCACACAACAGATTGGTAACTGACCAAAACTGTGAGTGAGCTCTGGGGACTATACAGGCTCTGGACAACCAGACACCTCACCGCGGACACAAACTAGCGTCACAACGATGT